>MRSU01007701.1:0-14279 GCA_008369845.1 Trichomonas gallinae
GGTTCCGCTGGGGCTCGAACCCAAGACCTTAGCGTTATCAGCACTACGCTCTACCTACTGAGCTACGAAACCTTACATTAATATTGAATTATTATCTTTATATCATATTGAATCCTCTTCAGACAAAAATGCTTTCCTTTTGTTCAATGAAAATAATAGCATCAGCGCCCACATCACTAGTAACCTTTGTCATTAATTAAGTGGTTGGTTAAAACTGATGCTATAAGTATCATGACTTCGATCTTCAAGCATTTTTTGACCAGAACTATTCAAAATAAGATTTATTTTCTGAAGATATGTCACTTTTTACTGTGAGAATTTTTTCTGTTTTCTTTCATATTTTCCGTATTGAAATTCACTATGATATGAAGTGTATTCGTTCTATCATTTCTAGTTTTAGCTATACTCTTTACGGAATCTGATTTTGGTCGTTTCGTGATTTTCAATGCAATAAAGCAACCATCTTATCATGATGTTCTTGTATAATTGCTTTCATTGTAGTTATCCCTCATATGAAAATCAATGATTTAATACATTATCATATTTTCGAAAATCAAATTTAATGATTTGAGCTACAAAATTGAAAATTTAGAATCAATGCATAAAGTATAATATAATGCATTAATCTGTTATTTTTTAAATATTAAAGAAATTACAATAATCAAAAATAACTATTTTTTAAATGATTTATTTTTATTCACCTCAAAAAAATTCTGTCAAAATCAAAATCAACTATTTTAAACATGTGCATATGACAGCAGAGATCAAGTCGAATTTTTATTCAGATATCTATCATTTTTTCATGGAGGAAGAATCATTCGTTGAATATATCGATGAGTATGGATTCGTCAACCAGTGGAATGACAATGTCATCGCTAGGTACAAAGAAGAAATGCAGGCAAGAGAAAAGCGACAAAATGATGATTGGACGAATTTTATTCATCATTGCGGCGGAATCGATAAGGTGGACTTTAAATCATCAAAGTTAAAAAATCTCATACGCAAAGGTGTTCCACAAGGTATCAGACCGATTGTTTGGAGCAATATCTTACATCTTGATCAAAAAATTTCGAAATCTAACGGATTGTACGCTAAATCATGGCCACTCGTAGAGCTTGTACCTAAAAATTACTTAGCAACCATCGAAAATGATCTTAAAAGAACATTTAATGAATGCAAAAATTTATCTAAAGATACTCTGCGCAAAATTCTTATCGCTTTCGCTGTTACACATCCAGGGATTGGATACTGCCAATCATTAAACTTCATTGCCGCTGTTCTTTTAGTTGTTTTAGGCGATGAACCAGCTTTTCACGCTCTTTGCATCATTGTCGAAGAATTTCTCCCACAAGATTACTATACATCAGGAATGCACGGATTCAGAGTTGATTTAGAATTATTCAATTCAATTTTACAAGAAAGAACTCCGGAAGTCTGGAAACATGCAACAAAATTACATCATGAATGGATGCTAACAGCCAGTGGATGGTTGTTGACAATTTTCTCAAATTCTTTCCCGATTCCAACAGTTTTACGTATTTGGGATGCATTCCTCGTGGAAGGCCCTAAGATTGTTTACAGAGTCGCAGTCGGATTTTTAAGAATGAATCATGACAAATTTTTAGCTTGCACGAAACTCGCCTCTTTCTCTAATGTTCTTGCCCAGTGCGAGAGAGAAATGATAGAGCAGGACGAGCTTATGGAGCTTGCATTCGGTTTACGCGCGTTTTCAAGAAATCATATAATCGAACTTCGTAAAGTTGCTGAAAGAATCACTGATACAGGTGTTCAGGAACAGCAAACCAAATTCCTCCATGAGCTTTTCGGAAAATTGAACATGTAATTTTTTTTTAATCGAACAAGTTTTACTTCTCACAACCACTAGTTTACGTATTTATTTGAAGATGATATAATCATTTTAAATGTTTATTTGTCATAAATTTTGCTTTTTTCATTTCATTCGAAAACAATCACTCATACATCATCAACATCTTTTGGAATGAACACCTCAGATATGTTTCTCATGCCAAATTTGAAATCATTTAATTCGAATAAATATTCTATGATTTTCGTTAGATATTTTGAAAATAGCTATGTGTGTATGTGGTGAAGGTAATAGTCACGATTTCAGGCTCATGTTATCGTGGCAATTATAGATAAATGATCTCATCATAGTTGTAACTCCCGATAGAATTCATTTCATTTTATATAACAATCAAAATCACCAATCAATATATTTTATTCAGCCATTTAATACATGACATGAAATAGTATCTATATCTCTAATAGTAAAATATGTAATGCAATAAATGGTATCTAAAAAGTGATTTTGTTACGATGATATTAAATTATTATAATTATCTGTATATAATATAGAATATCTAATGAAGTATCTATATTTAAAATATCTAAGAATAATATCAATTATTTGGTGATGAAAAAATTTTAATGTATAAAATTTCGTCACTTTTATAACCGTCACTTTTCGATAATTTCAATAGTTTACATATCGTAAACTTACGTTTTTAATTTTCGAAAATTTCACTCTCTAAAGCACCGAAGCCTTTACCAAAAACTAAGTACTCAGAGAAATTCGCTGATGTACAGGCAGTTGTCGACTCTGGAATGACTGTTCCTAAATTAATTGCTCAATTAAAGAATAAATTGCCAAAAGATGAAATATTCAGAAGAATCAGGCCTAAAAGACTCATGGAACTTCTCGGTTTGTACGCTTTTGAACTCCAGCAGCTTGAAAAGCTCGAAAAACAAGGACAACCACAACAAGTTGAAGAAGACGGCCCAACACCGAAATATCATCACATGCACTCGTCAGTAGTCTTCAATGATGCTCCTACACCAGCACCAACAAGACCACAGCCTAAAATCGATTGCCCATTTTTATTGTTGGATGTTCGCGACGAAGAAGAGTTCGAAAAGTGCCACATACAGGGAGCTAAGCTTTACCCGAAGGCGAGACTCTCAAGGGCGACAAACCAGTTCACGCCAGAAATTCTTAATTACAAAGCTCATCCAGAGAAAATGATCATTGTTTACTGCGACTACGGCAAGACATCAGCAGAGGCTGCCCAGATGTTCGCTGAGCGTGGTTTTGATAACATTTTCTTGCTTCACGACGGGCTTGCTGCGTTTGCAGACGAATATCCAAATTTGGTTGGTCCAAATCCGCCTCCACCACCTTTAACACCTTCTAAGAAGAATACAGCTCAGGTTTCTGCAGCTTCTAAGGTTTCAACTGCTGTTGTCAGAGGAGTACATCCTCATGCAACAAAACGCGATCCAAATGAGAAGAAACCATGGAAATAAGCTATGTAATACTATAGGATATTAAACATTCTATTATTAGATTTGCTTAATCATCATTTTTTTTTGTATTTTTCATTTTATTACGAATTTAGCAATAAAGCATTTCGAAATGATTGATAGTGATCATAATATACGTAATGTACTATAATATTATGATTTGAATTGAATTTCATTGATAATTTATTTAGATCAAAATTATTTCGATTTTTTGATCGATTATATGATAAATATTATATGAGATACATTTATTTTCATCATAAACTACATAATTTCATTTCAAAATTAGATTAAAATTCATTTTATCTAAAATATATCAAATTATTTCATCAATATTTAATATTATTGACTGAGAATATAATGATTATCTTTAAATTTTTGTTGTTATTTGTATGATATGAGTAAATTCATATAAACACATTTTTAAAATAATAAACAAAAAAATTATTCATTATCTGATTCTTCTTCTATGTCAATGTTGTATTTCTTCAGAATTTCTTCGATATTTGATATGTCAACGTCTTCTTCAGAGTCTTCTTCTTCATTTTCGTTTTCTTTATTGTTGTCAATGTCAATGGAAACAGCCTGGCTGTTGTATCCAACATTGGAGCACTGACTGATGCTGACGACTGGCTGCACATTGTTGTCTATTGAGTTTTCATCAATTTTTGAGCCAATTGTTATATTCACTCCAGAAATTGCCTTTTGTGGAGAGTTTTCTATATCATCGCTAAGAGAAACCTGTGTGTTTTCTTCCTCCAAGTATTTGATGGCCTCAGGTGGAAGTTCTATATCCGAATCATCAGACTCGCTGTTTAAGTACTTCTTAGCTATATCAGGCAGTGACAATTCATCATCATCATCCGAAATTTGTTGTTTATTTTCTGATTTATAGAATGAAAATGAATCCTTTGGAATAGGATCTGTTATTGAGTTTCTTTGTGAATCTGATGCTATTGTAGCCTTCTGCGAACTATTTGAAACAGGAATTGATTGAAGAGAAGAATACGTTTCTTGTGTTACTGAGCCCGGACCGATTCTCGCATTATATTGCTTGTCTTCTTCGAATGATTGATTGGATTTTGATGGTTCTAACTCTACTTCATCATAATTCTCTTCTTCATCAAAATCTTCTTCTTCAAATCTAACTTGTTGGCGAATTCTTCCTGCAACAGCTCCTGGTCTTGGCGGAGAAGCCTCTCTTCTGATTGGGTTATCATTAAATTCTTCTTCCTCTTCTTCTTCAGATGGTTTATATTCATCATAATCATCTTTCATTGGAAGAATTTGCTTCTTTGCTGGTGAATATGATGAGTTTGTTGTCTCTTTTGTGAGTGGAGAAACATATTTGTATGTATTTTGGTTAATTGTGAATTTTGGAGTAGTTTCTGTCTTAGGTGAAATATTATTTGTGGGAATTGGCTTTTGAACAGTTTTTGGTGAGATTTCATTCTTTGGTGAAATGTTGTTGGTATAGGTTGGTTTCTGAGCAGCTTTTGGCGAACTTTCTGTTTTTGGAGACATATTTTGACCAAATTTTTGATTTTGAGAAGTTTCAACTGCATATTTAGGTTTGTTTAGCGTATTTTCGTATCTTTCACCTGGTGAAATATCAAAATTCCTCAATTTTGGCGAAGTTGAAGGCGATTTTTGTTCAATTTCATCAGTTTTAGGAAAAACATTTGCTGGTGATGATCTATACATCTTCTTTGGTGACTTAGACTTCTCAATTTCAACTGGTTGATGATTTTCATCGATTAAATCTTCAATTACTGACAAACTTGGATCGTAATAAGGCAAATCGATTGCAGAGTTACTTTGTGGTTCATCTATAGTTGACCTATCAGCAAATTTGCGTGGACTGACAATTGAAGGCAGATTATTCTTTTCTTCTTCATCACTGTCGTAATCAGATAGCAAAGATTTGTCTCCATCAATCATTATTGACTTCTGCGTTGGACTTAGAACTTGTTCTGGCTCAGATTCGCTTGATTCTGAATCATATTCTTTATAACTTGATTTCTTGGCTTTTGGAGACGGTGGAACGCTGTGAGATTCAGTAAGAGGAGGATTAAGCGGTGAGCTGAAGCTTTTTACTGAATCATAATCATATTCTTCTTCTTCTTCCATTATTTCGTCTTCTTGTTGTATTTTATCGTCATAATCGGAATCATCGAAAGAAAGGTTAGAAATATTCTTGAAATTATCTGGAATTGGCGCTTTTTTGATTTCTTCGTCTGATTTCTTGGAATTAGGACTTTCTTTGTCGTCAATAACTTCATATTTCCTTGGTGATGAGTATTTGTTATTGGTGATGCTTGGAGAAGCCAAGTTTTGCTTTGGTGAAATTTTATTCTGTGGTTTTTGAGTAGATTGCTCTGATATTCTGCTATAAGGTGATGAGTATGGAGATGGATCGTCATTAATGTCCAAAACATATCTATCTGACTTAGATAAAGGTGATTGATTGAATTTTGATGAATTCTGATTTATTTCTTGCTTATTGGAAGATGTTTGATATGGAGAGTTCGAATATGAAGGAGATTGATATGATTCTTTCTTATTTATTGAGTTTTGAGCTGATTCAATTTGATTTGATGGAGATTGAGAAGAATAACTCTTATTAACTGAATACTCATATGAAGAGTTCTTAGTGGAAGAAGTTTGATTCGATTCTTTTTGATTTGAATAATTTTTATCTATTTCTTTCATATTTACAGGAGTTTGATTCAAAGAATTCCTATTTGCAAGTGTTTGATATGGAGAATTCATATTAGAAGGAGATTGAGCTGATTCTTTCTTATTTGAAGAATTTTGATTTGAATCTTTTTGAATTGAAGGGGATTGATATGAAGGGTTCTTATCAGATGGCGATGTAGCTTGTTTAGATGCTGATGATGGTGTAGCGGTGAATCTATTGATAGGAGGACTTGGTAATTTAACTCTTGGAGAATTTACTTTGATTTGAGGCGAATTTGACTTGTTTTCAATATATGGAGATGAACTCTGTGAAAATGCCGGCGAGTTTTGCTGGTTTTGTTGAGTATTTTTTGTTGGCGTTTCTAGCTTTGTAGGAGCAGAATAATCAGACTGTTTTTGAGATGAAGAAGATGTAATTGGCATGTATTTGTAGCTTCTAGACTCCAAAGAGGCTGGTTCAGATGATAAAGTTTTATTATCGCTTTGATATGAATTGTATGACTTGTCCGATATGTATATGCCAGATCTTATAGTTTTAGATGGAGAATTCGATTGTTGAGGAGATTTTTGAATTGAAATTTGCGAATTTTGCATTTTAGACGGCGAAGATCTATACACAATTCTTTCTTCGAAGTCAAGTGTCGACATAGGCTGAAAAATTAGTGGTTCTGCTGTAGAATTCAATCCTGAAGAAAAGATTTGCGGCTGATTTAAGGGCAAAGCTTTGTATTTCGGAAATATGTCGCTAAGGGTAGGTTCTTCGTGCCTCTGAATTGTAAAAAACTGCCCTTTTTTATATTGTTGAGTCATTTCTAGTTTTTTAGTGACGGTTTAAAAATTCATTTTGTTTTTACAAATTGTTGATTTTATTTTAAATATAAGCATATTATTAACTATATATCATTTTTACTCAGAAACTTTGAACAAATCTGCATTTTTGAAATTTCAAATTTGATATTAACAATATTAGCTTATAAATAGATTATCAAATAGATAATAATAGTGATGCTATTTTAAATTCGAAATTGGTGATGCAATAATCTTTGAAAAGACTGATTAATATTTGATATATACCCTATTGTAATATAATATCCGTGTTGACACATCTGAAAACCAATTAATAAACTAAACATAGTATTATTCTATGAATAACCACAAGAGATATTTATAATTGAAAGATATACAAAATAATTTTAGTGATAAACTTCGATTTTTTTTATTTGGATTTAAAAAGATTCATATTTATATGTCATCTACTTTACTTATTACAACTGTGCTTTTAACTCAAAAATATCCGAATTCATTTGAATCTAAGAGGTTTCCAAATCTCACATCTTTTTCAAATGTTATCATATAGCAACATATTATGACAAACAGAACGAATTTTAGTATAATTCAGATTTAGAAAATTCAATACGGTTTTCAAAACCTTAAACTTTCATCAATTAGCCACAATAGATGAAAATATCTTATATTCGAAAGATAAGTTTGATTTGACAACAAAAATTATTTCTTGATTTCGATATCTTATCTAATATGTTGGATGAATGGACTATTTCGGTATTAAGTCATATAAACAAGCTTTTTCACAAGTTTGTAATTTTAAAAATTCAAAAAATGTGAAAAAACAATATTTTCGATTATGAAAACATGCGATATTTGTATTGATATTTAGAAATGAAGATATATAGTAGATGATAAGTATGTGTACCAATTTAGATAGACTGTTGCGAAATCATTTGAAAATAAATAATTTTTTTCAACGTTCAACGGCATGAAAAAGTTTGCCAGAATCAACTAGATTAATCACATGATAATATAATGAGGTTCTCTGCTGGAATTTAAAAATAAAACGAAATCTTGGAGTTTGGTTATAATAAGCTGTAAACCGTAATGATGGCTATACGTACAATAATAATTTTAAGTTTTTCGCTTTGTTATCGTTTGACTCCAAATTTCTCCATGATTCAAAAATAAATGATTTTAGTTAAAAGACCGACGTACATGGCTTTCATGTTGCGTATTATTGCATTGTAAAATGCGAAAACTGGTGTGTGTTCGAAATCGACGCAAAGCGAATTCAATCGTAATTTATAATGAATGAATAAACTGATAAACACATCAAGATTTATTTGTTGATGACTACGAAGCTGTCGGTAGTAACCAAGTGTCTAGATTTTTAGATTGTTTTTGAAGAAAATATTTGAAAAGGTTTGTTCGATGCTTATTTTTGGCAAATTGATATGATTATAAAGAAGATGTTTAAAAAGACATGTTTTGGTTTTTGAGAATCGTTTTTCATCGTTTTGATATTTGTTATATTGATGATATAGGTCTAGTTTTTTATTGTTTTTGATTTGGCATCAAAAAATTTGAAAGCGAATCCATTATTATTGATGCTCTTAATTGACCCATAATTTTATTATTTTCAAGTTGATTCGATTTTATAAAAACTATGAAAACCGTTTTGTCACATTTACTGAACTCCTTTCAATTTGTCAGTTTTTATATATTTCACCGACAAAACCGTGTTAGTTTTACTATATATGTAACCTAAAGTAATTTTATTTTTGAAAGAAATCAAATTTTCAATTCCATCGTTTTATCACAAGATATATATTGTTCCTTGTCTATAATTTATAACATATTTAAAATAAAATCGATGTTTGGCTGATTCATGTTTGTGAGAATTCAATTTTGAATATATTATACGGGTGTGAAAGCATTTTAAAAAATGCTAAAGATAATTAGATATATTGTTTCCAATTATTTTCATTTTGAATATGTTTGAAATTTGAGTTGAAAATAATCGTTCATTTTCATTCAATTCTGTCATTTTAATAATATAATCAACATGTTTCCTGAACATTCACAGAAGTTAGTGGATGCTTTTCAAGCGATGCAGGAATCGATTTATTCACTCACACGAGACAGATTCCAAGAAGTTTATGAAATAATAGAAAACGCTCATTATTTTGATACAGAATCAAGGGTTTATGAGGTTCTCAAGGAAGTATTCTATATTGCTATGATTACTATTGACCGTTATGAAGTTTTGGCCAATTTTGTTTCATATATTGACGAAAAGTTGACATATTCGAACAGATTCTTCCCAATCAGGGATATCTGCCTTGAATTAGCTACAACCACAGTGAATGATGACCAATCATCATGGTACAAGAAATCATCTGATTTTAAGTTCTTAAGAGCTTTATATTCCGAAGGCTTGTACTCAGTCCAAGAAATACTCAATGCCAGAGAATATTTCCCATCTAGAATGAGGAACCAAAAGTTCTTGTATTCTGTTTATTTCCTTCCAGAATTGCATGATGTCCTCCCGGAGACTATTATAGGCCAAAACGACTTTGAACACGTTGATAATTCACTGAAGGAAATAGTCCACTACATGAAATATTACTCTTGCAACAATTTTGAAAAATTGCATGAATATTTCAGATATGGATATTCCATCAATTCCATCGAGTACATGATTAAGTACGACTATTGGGAGAGATTCTTCAAGTGGGGACCAATCAACTTCAATCCTACAAATACTTTACCAATTAACCCATTCGAGACACATCCAGAGCTCCAGGGAAGGAATTACCTCGATTTGACAGCATTTTATGGTGCAGTTAAGTGCTTCAAATCCTTCCTTATGATGGGTTGCGACTGGAATTTGGCAGCAAGTTTCGCAGTAGCTGGCGGATGCATTGAAATCTACAGAATCCTCAAGTCAATGCACTACTCCAATGAGAATGTCCTCCCATATGCAGTAATTTATCGCCAAAACAAGATTTTCGATTGGATCATGGAATTCAATAACGAATGGGACTTTGAAAAGCGCTACAAGGAGTCATACAGGAATTCAATTGAGACAAACAACATGCATGCCTTGTCTTATTTCGTGAATGACAACTATGACGTTAATTTCACAGATGTCATCTCGGAGTCAACACTTCACACAGCAGCCAGGAACGGAAACTCCACTGTTTTCCAGATCATTTCAGGCTTCGATGGCACTGATGTCAACGGCCTGGATATTTCTGGTAACACTCCATTGAGAGTTGCTGTAGATAACGGACAACATCATTTTGTCGAGGATATGAACGATCTTGGCATCGAGCCGAACTGCCACGGATCCCTCAGATACACACCACTCCACCTCGCCGTACAGCAGGATAACTTACACCTCGTCGAGGCACTCCTCAAGTGCAAGGGAATCAATGTCAATTTCGAGAATAAGTTCGGAATGACTCCTCTCTCAATGGCGAAGTCAGAGTCAATTCGCAAAGTGCTTATTAGCGCTGGTGCGATTTGATTATTTTAATAATAAATGTTTTATATATGTGTTTTATTCTTAAGTTCAGATTTTTTTTTATTGTGCGAAATCTCACAGTTTTTTAGAGAAAAAGAAAAGAAGAAGAAAACAAGATTTACTATAATTTCTATTCTATTACCGGTTCAGTGTAATGACCGATTGTGACACCAGAGTTGAAGTCGCTTTTCATTCTTGTTTCGAAAAACTTTTTGAGAGTGACTGCAGGGCAGTAACCAGTCATCTTTGGATAATGTTTGTTTTCCACGCAATATAAAACAATTCGAACGGCATCAAGGACTTCAGGAATATTCATGTCGCCGGTGCCTGTATAAATATTGATGTGCTCGTGATAAATGCTCACGCTGTATATACCTAACAATCCGCACAAAATATGATTCGGCAGATCGACTTTGTCTGCTAATATAGGGACAACGCCTGTTCCACTGCTCATGAACACAATGTTGAACAAAAGGGAGCCAGCGCTGCCTATCAATACTTTCGTTTCTGCAAAAAGTAGAGCAGTCTCATTGACTGTTTTACCAAGATCCATTTGCTGAAATTGCAGATCAGGGAATTTCGTTTTAAGCCCTTCCATTAGCTCAGGGACATTAGTGAAATGCCTCCTCTCTGATTTCTTTCTGTTTATTATATTATACTTCGTTGGCGAAATTTTATCTAAATTAAGTGTTTTCCTAAAATGTTTCGAGATTAATGGTAAACCTAATGCATCGAACTCGTGTGTTAATTCTTCAGGGCGAATATAATGTAAATTATGCACGAAAACTAAGTCATGATAATCAAGGAATAGTGTTTTCACGTGTCCAAAGCCAAGATATGGTAAATGGTTCTGTAAAATCTTAGGATCTTCATAATTATGAAGTATTACTAGGTTTGGGAGTTCTAATACTTCTTTAGGATATAAAACTAATGTTGCAAGAAAATCATGTATGAAATGTCCGAAAACCATCCAATACATGCGAATATGAACTGCATTTGCAAAAGAAGCAACGACATTGATGCGAGAAACGTTTTGTGGTTGTTGGGTGTCATAATACAATGCTTCGTTTCCGTAGACAAGAAACTGTCTGCACATGTAAACGTGATTTAAATGATAATATCGATATCTAGCTCGAATCAATCTGTCAAAAAGAACAGGAACGTAGTCGTTATGTGTTAATGTTTTATTTACTTTGTAGTATCCGTTCAGCATAGATTCCCAATTTGGATTTACATGATTAATTATTGTTTGATTAAGCTGTATTGAAGATATTATAGTCTTAGTGACCATTGATAGGTTCGCTGATATCTTAATTCGTACTCTAGTATTATTTGTTGCCATTTTTATATCATTTTCAGGTGAAATTCTCAAGATTAAAACGTCAACTAGTACAAAAAACACCGAAATCATCATAATTATGAGGAGCATTATGTATTTATGAATGCTAAAAAGCTCCTCATCTATCAGGCGACGAGTTATGGATGAAATTGGAAAATTTTCACTTTTTCTCCGATTTTTCATAGCAAAACACCATGTTTTTTTGATGCAAAATAACTATACTACTTGAATACATGCGATATATTTAATTAAATAAGCTGGGATGATAAATTATTAAATAGTTTTGACTACGACATGCATGATTAAAACATGAATGTATTTGCGTTTAAATTGTCCTAGTTCCATGTTTTATATATGAGTTCAGTTTGAAAAATGAATATTTTAACAAGAAATAAAATCAAAATGACATCTATATGAATTCAGGCATTCACTATTTAATATATCTTTATTTTATAGACAGAGGAAGTGAATAGTACTATTAGTTATGATTTTAATTTATTCAAATTCAACTCCAAAATTTATTATAAGAAATTGACGATAATTACACAAAATATTTATATTAAATGGACAAAAGAAGTAATTAGCAATATTAGTTATGACATTTAATGAATTTAATTTCATCTCCAATAAAATAAAAGAAGCAACTTTAATTGAATAAAATATCTATATTCTATAGGCAAAGGAAATGATTAATAGTATCAGTGAAGTTATTTTATTAAATCAATTTCAAATCCTAAAAATATGAAAGATATCAATAATATTTGAACGAAACATTTAAGGTATTTAGGCAAAAGAAGTGAATAATAGTATCAGCGAAGTTATATTATTAAATCGATTTCATCTCCAAAAAATTATATGATAAAAATCAATGTTAATTCAGTAAAAATCTTTTTTAGTGAATTTAATGAAGTATGGAATTAAATTATATCATTATTATTGATGTCGAATTATCCAATTTGGAAAGAATTAGAAAAAAATCCAGAATTGATTTCTGAGATGGATGATGAGACTATAGACATGTTATTAAGGAAAAGCAGATACGAAATTGAACTCAGAGAGTCTTATTCTGAAAATTCGAAAAAATTAGAAGAAGCGGAAGAAACACTGCGGCCTTTATTCCAGAAAATCGACTCAAATACAATAAAAATGGAAGAAGAAATCTACGATTTATCAAAAACATTTCATAAGAACCAAAATTATGATGTAGAAGTTTTTTCTTATGGATTATTTACAAATGAAGGTTTGAAACAGCTTTGCACTGATCTAGTCAATCTTACAAATGCACTTACAAGCGAATTTGACAAAGATGATTGTTTATATATTGCAGATCTTTTCTCTGGAGGCTCAAATGTTGCAGAAAGAAGAATAAACAAGCTTCTTCCTTACTACAATGAACTCTTAGAGAATACATCTAAAAAAGTAAAATCTTTATCAAGAAAAACTCTTCAACATCGCAGTGAACCAATGCCATCTACTACATATAGATCAATTAGATCATTGAAAAGCGAAATAAAATCAATAAAACATGAATCTGAAAAAATAGGATCAATTTCTGAACAATACAAACAGTTACAACAAGAATATGAGAAACTACAAGATCAACATGATGATTTGGAAGACTTTTTGAACCAAAATATCGATTCACCAATTGTTATAAGATCTCCAAGGGGAGGAAGCTCACGAGAATTCGATCTAAGCCCATCATCACCAAAAGACTCTGATGGAGACTTGAATTTCAACTTCACCGAGTCCGATTTCACTCAAGAACACATTGACAAACTTTACGAAATCAAAGGAGAGATACAAGAGATGAAAGAAGAGAACAAAGAGATCCAGAGGCAAGTAGGAGAAGCGCAGAGTGAAATGGAACAAGCAGCTAAAGAAATCGAAGACTATGATACAAGAATTAAAAGAATCAGCGAATCTATGGGACCATTAAAAGATAAATATTATTTGATGAAAAATGCATACATATCTCTAGACAGC
Source organism: Trichomonas gallinae (assembly GCA_008369845.1). NCBI lineage: Eukaryota > Parabasalia > Trichomonadida > Trichomonadidae > Trichomonas > Trichomonas gallinae. The sequence goes on from MRSU01007701.1 coordinate 13,665, forward strand.
TTTGAAGATATGGTGAAAAACTATTTCGAGCAAAAGAAGAAAGCGACAAATATGACTAATGAGCACGAAGAATTTATTAACAAGCGTGTATCAGATCTAAAGGATAAACTTAATTCCCTCGATGATGAAATCATGAATTACACTGAAAAACTCATCGCTTTAGAAACAAAACTCATTAATTAATCATTTTTACTCCACATCAGCAATTTTGAATCATGAATATCATATAAAGATGCTCAAAATAAGCAAAGGAATTTTTATATTTTAAATTTATTCAAAAATAGTAAATCAAATTAGGTTACTTTTGACAGACCACATGAGATTCGAATATTTACATGCTCTAAATAAGTAAAGGAAAAGTTAGAAATAAGATGCCATGTAAATTAATTTACATGGCAAAAATATAATAAAGGGTCTGATAAATATAAATATAAAAAAAGTGCATGACGATTAAAACGGTTTGAATGGCCTTTTTCGCAAGATGACACATCTTCACCAGGAAACACTCCAGAAGGCCATCAAGGATGTCCTTGAAGGCGCCAAGACAAAGAAGCGCAACTTCCTCGAGACAATCGATATCCAGCTCAAGCTCAAGGGCTACAACATCTCCAAGGA
>MRSU01007705.1:0-49264 GCA_008369845.1 Trichomonas gallinae
AGAATTACAAAACAAAATGTCAGAATTACAAAACAAAATGTCAGAATTACAAAACAAAATGTCAGAATTACAAAACAAAAATGTCAGATTACCAAAAAAGGAAGTTCCTCCGTCACTTTTTATTTAAAAATGATTGATCAATATGTTGATAAGCAAAGTCAGGAGGAAAGGCAGAACATTCTTGATAAAGCCATTCTTCTCGCATGCCAGAAGATCATACAGCATGAAGTTCATGATAAGGCAACAAGTTCGTATATCAACTCTGTCTCATCACTAGTTTCGCAGCTTTTAACTCAAATAGTTGCTCGTGATCTTGTCTCATTTGCCAAGCATGCAGGTAGAAAAGAGATTACTGTTGATGATGTAATTTTATTATCAAGAAAAATGCCAAATACTTATCTGCACTTGAAAGAGTTCAAAGAAAAACAGCTTGGATTAGGACCAAAGCCAACTAAGTCAAGGAGCAACAAGAAGCTAATCTAATGATTTACAGTTTTATCATTATAACAATGATATATTTATACAAAACAATATGTTTCATATTTTTCTTCTCAATGAATGGTTTTAGAAAAGAATGATACTTAAAATGAACAATGCATACATTTATTAAAACAACAAGAACAATTACGCAATAGTTTTTGGAACCGCAAATTTCTTTGGAGCTGAAATTCCACCAGTTAAGGTCTTTCCGCTCTTGGTTCCTCCCTTTCTCTTTCCCCTCTTCGCCTTCTTTCCCTTCGTAAGCGTTTTCGCGTGAGTAGCAACTTTTGCTGTTTTGATTAACTTCGGCGGTTTCGGTTTCGTAGGTATTGCACTTACAAGCTTTAGTGTATTACCCTCAAATGGGAAATATTTCATATCAATATCCATCATTATGAGTAAGTTATATTCTTCTGTATATTTTGGATCTGTTTCTCTAACTATTGTAAAGAACTGTTCAAAATAAGGCGGAGTGCTGCCAGAAGCCCAAGCAGAAGCCGCTGAAATCATGACGATTCTTCTCATCCAAGGTAAACCGCCATGCATTAGCCTAGCTAAGCTCTCGCAGATCAAGACAGCTCGCTGCTCATAGCGTCCGCGCAAAACTGTAAGAGAAACGAACATAAATAGCATTTTGACGAAATGAGAGAGCCATTCGCGAAGATCTGTATCCGAATCGTATTGTGTAGCTAACTTTAGTAAAGCGGAAAAGCAAGCTCGATGCCAAACTTTAGATTGCAACATATTCCAACCTAAACAGACAACAGTTGGTGCAGGTCCGGCAACGAGTGCCAAATCGCATATATTCTGTATGTCGTGTGTCGAATTTATCCCCATCATTGAAATAACTTTTATCATTTTAAATCCACGAAGAATCCTTGGCCTAATTGTCATAAAGAACCTTAAAACGTAATTATATGCTAATTCTTTTTTTGATACTGCGTTTAGAAGCTGGAATGCGAAATCTTCAAGCTCTTTGTCTAAACATGTGAACATAATTCGTTTCATGAAGGAAATATATAGTCTAGACAAGCACAGAGCTATATCCTGTGGCGCTTCTTTGATAATTGCAATCGTATTTGTGTTGAAATTTTGGAGATATTCTTCTGAGTTTGGATTTCCACAGAGACTCGCTAAAGTAAGCTCGTAAACAACTTCTGCAATCTTAAGTCTAAAGTCCCACGATCCGACTCCGCTGGTATTTCCAGAAGGTGCGTGAAAACTATAATACATGTTAAAAAGTGTATCCATTTCATATGTTCCAGTCAAAATCTGCGTCCAAAATGGATGATTCGTATCTTTTAGGTGTAATATCGCTTGTAAATATACATTTGGATCCGCACAAAGATAAGGGGCGTTATATACAATAGAAAAAGGGCTGAACATGAGTGATAAATGCGTAAAAAATTTGATGCAATCCGACATCGTCTCAGGACGTAGCATCTTTCGATGTTGATAAAGAAAAGAAAGAAATTCTGAAAATTCTGTTAATGGATCGGGTACTGTTTCTACGCATAAGAATGATGCTACGAAAGATCTAAGCTCATTCCAGTATTCTGTGTCGGAATTTTTCGGAATAACATTTGTTGATAATATCGGTAGTATTTTTGCGAACACGAAGGTTGTTGCTTGTGGCACTGAACACTTCGGAGGTCTGTTTTGCAGTGGCAGTGAGCTGACAACTGAGTTCCACCATCGAAAAGCATCACTCATAACAGAACTCATTTTTCAGAAATGGAAAGTTTCTCAATTTCCAGTTCATTCTGATATGCTCCTCCTTTATGATGCAATTTGAATTTTTTAACCTCACCCACCATGAAAATATGAAAAATATTTTAAAAATATTCCGAAATTCTATAATTCATTCAATTTTACATGATAAATCAAAAAATTATTTAATGCAATTGGTATTATTATAAATAATTAACATTTCTGTCGCTTAAAAATCCAACATTTTTTTATTCTTGGGAAAATTTCTATTAAAAACCCCATATTAATATCACTACTTATGATAGGTATAGCACGAATTATTAAGCTTTACATTGAAAAGATAAAAAACAATGCAGTTAATCTAATATTTTATGTGGGCATCACAAAATTAATATTATTTATCAATAACCAATTTGGAATTTTAATTTGTTAACATTAAAACAAAATATATAAGTAGATACCTATATAATAATTTAATATGATATAAAGTGATTCATTTTTCAAATTTAAAAATGTAGTTATTATGAATGGATAAAATCAATGATTTGACTATATATCGGTTTTCTAACTATATAAGATGAGTTATTCGTTCAAATTGTTTGGAACTAAATAATTGTGTAAAAGTTCAAATATATGCTTCAAGTAGTGCAGATTATACATAGATTACATTCGAATTATGATGCCTATCATGAATAAAGAGAGGAATAGAATCGTCAAAATTTTGATGATTCCTTCTTTCTTAGCATAAGGTAGATTCTTTCGAGCCTGCAGGTAATTTGTTGACTTCTTATATGTAGCGATCATGGAATACTCGTAATAAGCCATTATTGGAAATAAACAAGCTTTAAGTTTCGAATTGAAAGCTAGATAAACAGTGATAGTCGTGAGAATATAGAGTATTGTAACAATCCTATTGCAATTTATATAAATTGAATTCAATTTTGTTAATGATATCCTTTCAAGCTGAAAATCAGAAAGATTGAAGAGCTTTATAGCATAAATGATCAAAATTGCCAAGAAAATTGCTAGCGTTTCTATGACATATATAGCAAAAGAATCTACCATTTAAAAATATATCAATTTTATAATTTACCGGGATTGACACATAAATCTAACAAATATTCAATTTGCCAAATAAACCAAACAATAATTTTCGTATCGTCAAAATTATTAATTTTATTTGTCAGATTTCAGTCACTCATGTTTAAAAATCAAATATTACGCTAAAAGTCATTCTTGCTGGTCCACACAACTTTGGAAAGACGATACAATGCATGCCAAAAGACTAGTACAATGTACGTAGCATTTGTTTTACTTGACAAAATATTAAATATCACTTTACATGATAGAAATGTCAAAACACACTTTACATGACAAAATTTATTGACACTTTTCTTTAGCAAGTTGTCACTTTCCAGAAATTTTGGTTGTGTATGAAATCTATTGAAACAAAACCAAATTCTGTGAAAACTAGCATGAGCGATGTGCTAGATGTGCGAGTGAAAAGCGTTACGATGAAAATTTTATCACAATCAGAACGTGTTGTAAAAATACAAGAAATTATTCAAAAAACAGATTTTCTTATAGAAAATGTTCGAAACCATATAGATGTTACTGAAGTACATGCAATAAATGAAGGATTAAAAGAAGATCCATATAAAATTATCGGAATTCCAGAAGAATTTGCAAAAGTCATCGAATTTGCTGCAAACTGTTTAAGCATGGATTCAAATCCAGAAATATTAAGTTGCTCTTTACAAATCATGCGAAGTTTTCTTGATAATTTAGATTATTTTCATCCTATTTGGTATCTTACAGAAATTCCATCAAAAATACAACAATACGCAATGTATCCTGATCCAGATTTACAGACAATGATATCTAGCCTTTATCTCGATCTATCTGCTGATCCAGATATTACACCAGAATTCTGTCATATTCTTTGCGAAAATTTTCATGAAATAGCAATACAATGGGCATTAGTTCATAGTAATATCGATTGCAGAAGAAATTGCATTTGGTTTTTTGGAAATCTTTTTATGAGCAAATATATATACTCAGAAGAAGCAGTTCTTCGCGTGATAAATGTTACATATGATATAATGGGACAGAGGGATATGAGCGTTTATGAGCAATGCTGCTATTGCTTAGTTCAAGTTCTTAAAAATATCAGTTTTGATTCTACAGAAATTTTCCAGAACTTATATGTTCTATTCTGGAACATCGCATCTACAAAAACAGTTGACCCAGAGACTGGTGCCGAAATTTATTCGTTTTCTTTCGGAAAAGATTCGAGCGAGTTAGCAGAATTATTGCTGAGCTGTTTCGAATTAACCGATAATATTGTTTCTATTGTATGCTATCAGTCTATTTTCCATACTATTTTGACCACGCATGACAACTACATAGCTTCATGCTGTGGATCATTACTCACGAAACTGGTGTCAACAGATGTTGAAAATTGCAGTGATTTAATTACAACAATGCTCGTTGACGGTTTGATGAATGTTCTGTCTGTTCTATATGAAAAATCATATATGTGCCAGCTGCTGAGCGTCGGCGTGTTCAAGAACCTGATATTTCTAGGGACAATGGAGAGCAAAATTGTTGCCATGACTGACCAGTTCATGAGCAAGTTGCTCGATTTCATTGAAAATGTTGAGCACGAAATATCTGTCACACTGATGACAGTCATAAAACTTGCTTTCGAGCAATTCCAGTCGCATGCTTTATTTGGAAAAATCATCGAAGAGTACAGCACAGAAGGCTGGATAGAGCAGATCCAGAGTATTGTTGAAAATGAGAATGAAGAACTTTCGCATAATGCTTTGGAAATACTTCATTTGATGGGAGTTGAAGAATAAATAATTTTGTTTGTTTGTTGTTTGAAAATAAAAGTTATTTTATTGCATCATTTCGATTTCTTCAACCTTTCGTTTGTGATTAACACCACGAGATTTGTATCTGTTCCAAGTCCAGTGCAACCACCTTTGAAATTATCTGATGTTTTCTTGTTGAAAACTTAGTAATCTACATAAAAAGAGTGTGAAACCACAGTACTGCTGAAGCTAATTTATACATTGAGATTGTGATTTAAATGCAATTCTGCTAATCAAAATTTAAATTAAGCTTTTATAAGAAAAGAATAGTATAAAATGGAAAGAGAGTAGGCTCAAATTATGGGCCGAGAGAATCATTATGGTTTTCGTCGGATTTTGGTTTCCTATCGATGCAAATCAAAATCAAACAAACAATGCTGACAACAATTAGAACGGAATCAACAACCCACAACGCGATCATTCTTTGATAAGCATGGCTTACCACAGGCATGTGATCAAGACCGGTCAAATGAGAAAGAATGTTTCCTAATCTATAACCAGCAATTGTTATTCTGTCTCTGGCTATATTCTGAACTTCTAAGAAGTATGACTGTGGTGGAGTGCTGTTTGCAGGAACTCCATAACCTTTTGATTCAGCAATTTCAAAGCTTTCAATATTCCAGGCAAATGGATCGAATGTTTTGAGATCTTTGTCGCTATACTTTGATTCTGGTCTATCCTTTAAGAGCCAAGAAACATTCTTGTAAAATTCTTTCTTATATTCAGGAACAAGTGGATCCCTAATTGGATAAGCAGATCCAGCGGAGTCCCAAAATGCGTGCATATTCTTGCAAAGTGCACCGTAGGAGCAATTTAATAACCATAAATTTCCACCAAGATCACCTGTTGGATATTCTTCAGAGTAGAGCATTGTGTTATGATGAGGAGTGTGCATATCACCTAAGAAGTGAATGAAGTTCCTTACATGAAAAGCCCAAATAAAAGGATCTGTTGTTGTTGGATTGTTAAGTGTTTTCCAAGCACCGTCAAGATATGTTGTAATATTATACGTATTAGATTTTGGATAAATTGGCACTGTTTTATTTCGCATAATTGGGTTATTGGAGAAATGCCATGAAGCCATACCATAAAGTTTATCAGTCTTGAGATCATCTTGCCATGTAGCTGTACCGACCATCGTTGAATTTGGATATGGAATGATTTGTATCAATCTTTCAATCTTGTTAATTTGGGATTTTGAGAGTTTCGATGCTGCAATTTGTGCTACAAGTTTATGTGAATGTCCCCACCAAGACAAGCTATGTGAGAACAACGCAAAAAACATTTTTAGCTGTTTTTATTTTTTTGTCAGAATAATACTCACAATTTTGAATTGAATCGTCATTACTACAGAAATTCGAATCCGCTTATTCAAATGTCAGATTTGAATTGACAGATATTTTAATCCGTTTTCTCCATAACCATCAACAGTCTCGCAAACATTATAGATATTGATTTATTATGTCAACTTTATATTACTCATTAACTGATAATTGTGATTTACGGAAAAGCAGATGGATCCATAAAAAAGTCAGATTTAAATGTCAGATTTGTCATGTAAATAAGAAAAGTGACAGTTCTAAATAACACTTTTCGACATCCAACAAATAAATCATATTTGTGATTATGGGATGCATTTCTACATCATATGAGAGATGTATCATATGATCACAGACATGATTTCCTATAGAAAAAGAATTCTCAAAATTTTCTTTTTTGGGAGCTATTAAGAGTGACTGAGCACATATTCAATGATAAAACAATCATAGACTTCAGTGAATATATCTTTCGTAGTCTCTTGATAACTTTCAGTAAGATATTCTTTTAATTTTAGACAAAATTCAAGTAAATCTTATATGTGATCACATGATGCATTTCTCCATTATATAAGAGATGTGCCATATGATCACATATATGATTTTCATGAGATAAAAATATCTTTGATAATCTTCTCATTTTCGATATATTTACACATCATATGAGAAATGCCTCACATGATCACAGGCATTGCTTCCTTCGGAAAAAAACGGATAAACTCCTGATTTATTGGAATATGTTATTTGTCTTCGATGCGGAATGAAGCTTCCTGTAGTTTTTTGACACGTAAAAGCGACCTACAAGTCGTTTCTTATTAAACATAGAACTATTCCAATAAATAACAGGTTTAGTTAAAAAAAATAATAATATTAAAATCCGGGCTTCGGAGCTGGGAACGTTGGTACAATTTTTGCAACATATGCAGAGTCCGTTGTACCCTTCTTAATTGGTGTTTTGAACATTGTGTTGAAGCGTGGCTTGTTTGACAAATCTTCGGGGTTTTTGTTCCTCAACTCAGGTGGTTGCCACGGCTCTTGTATCTGCAATGTTGCTGGGGCAACTGTTCTTCCAAGAATTTCTTCGTTCTTGCCAGCAGGAGCTACAACTGTGCTGAAGCGTGTGTTGTGATCTATTCCCTTTGTTATATACTGTGGCTTGTTGTTTTGCTTGTCATTGTAATCCTCCTCGATTGAAATCGGCTTCTGCTGCGAGAAGTATCCGCCCTCTTTGAGTACTGTGTTATACTTGTCGTAAACTGGGCCTCTCACATCTGAGAAGAGTCTCTTATCACCAGTGCACAGCGGCTTGTCTCCTTTATCCCACGGATCATGGTTGACGTCGACTTTCAAAGCAATTGGATCGGAAATCAGCCATTTTTGGTTCGCGTAGTGATTGAATCTCTCTCCACCTCTTACTTCGGATCCATCTGTCTCTCTGAAGAGTTTAGCAAGGCCTGCGCCTGATGTCGCTGCTGCTAGTGGGACGAACTTCTCTCCCTCATCAGGGTAGAAGTCAGCAGGAATTTCAGGCTTTGAGTATCCTGGCCTGAATATCAGAATTTCTGCATCATCGGTTCCTGAAATAACTGCTGGGTGGTTTCTATTCCTCTCTTCTAATGCTCTGATTGTCTCCATGTTCTTCTGCTGGTAATACTGCAGCGTGTGGTCCTTAACCTCAACAGTCTCCTTCTTAAGTGGAACGTAGTTGAGCGGCTTTTCGTCTTCTTCCATTTGCAAAAGTTGTTCTTGCGAAAGTTTTCTCGTTAATGATCTGCTCTTTTCGCTCTCTGTTTCTTGTTCTCTTGGCGGGAAAGACAACTCATCGAGGGATAATAGTGTTCCGCACTTGGCATTCAGCATCTCTATGTCAGCTTGAATAGGCCAAAGGTTCTCTGTGTCAAATTCAGTCAACGATTTTGCGTCTTCGATTCTTTTGAGTGTGTTGCAAACTTTAAAGCAGTTCGATAGATGTGAGTTATGCACATAGAGCTGCGGCTCAAGCAGTAATTCACTGAGTGGAGTAGCAAGTTTGAACTTCTTCACAGCGCAGTCAAGTGTTCCGTAAAGACGTGGAGATTTGTAAAGGTTTTTCTCATTGGCCAAAACAACAATTCTTGATCCAGACGGTTGCAATGACATGTAGGAGTGTATCTGTATAGAAGCTTCGCTGCCTTCTATCATTTCTAGAATAGTCAGTTCCACTTCTCCTGTCATCATGATGAAGCCGGAGATTGCTGGAATATCTTCCTTCTCGAGCTTCATCGATGAAACTGTTGCTATGTCTTTTTGCTTGAATGCTTCAGCGTTGATTTTGATGATGTTCGCTTGGAGCCCGTTCATGAACATCTTCTCCTTCGAATTCAGCTGGCCTGGCGCGATAATGACGACTCTGTTCGTGTTGAATGTTGGCTTAGGCGCGTTCTTGTCATCCTTAGCGTTGTGCGGTTTTTCCGCCGCTTTCGCTTTCGTCGGTGGAGCAACTGCGGCTTGGACAGCCATTTGTGGTACAGTTTCCTTCATTGACTCAATTTCGATCGACATGTACGTGCCTGACGTTGTGTATGCGCCTGGCATGATGACTGTATCGCGAGTTTGCACTGGAGTGAATGGAATCATAAATCTTCCAGTTTTAAGTTGAAGAGAAAGCTCTGCATATGGCCTGATTGTGTTAGCATCCTTCTTTACACCAAGAATCTGATCGAAAGAAAGGGCCTCCTGCTTTGGTTGCTTTGTAGCTTGATCTGGAATTACGAAAGATGAACCTATAATAACTGGAATTTCTGGTGTTTCTATATCTCTGTCGTGGAGTTCGATTGTAAGATCAGCTGTTGGAGTCTGCCAAAACATCACAGCGATATTCATTTTCAGATCTGATCCATGAGTTGCTGGCATCGTACAACAAGTGTACTGAGGTGTCTGAGACTTGAGAATAATGTATGGACCAAGGCACATCGATGAAAGATCTTCGAAAGATATTGGAGTATTTGGAAGTTGATGAATTCCCTTCAATAAGCAAACAGTTGGCTGGTGGCGTCGAATTTGTGCATCACTTAACAAAGGATGGTCCACAGAAATTGTTATTTTGAAAGATGTGAATGAAGGAGGGACACAGGAAGTCGTATATGTTAAAAATGGCTTGAATCTGCCACCTCTCACTAAAAGGCAAGTTGCATCAACGAAAAATGTGTGATTTGTCACGTGAACTTGAGATTTATCATTTCCTTTCTTTCCACCAGCAGCTCCTTTTGGCGGTGCTTTGCCATGGGCAGCTGACTTATAAAGAAAAACGATCTTGTATAGTAGTCTTTTCTCGCGAATTTGATTAATAAAGGCGTCGTCGATCGTAACTGGCATCGTATTTACCCATTTTGTTGTAGGATGACCGATTTCTATCTTTGGAGGCTTCACTGCTTTACCTAGTTGGTGTGGAAACTGAAAATCTAAGTCGCCTTCGAAAGGCTTCGATGGATCTTCTTCTGCTTCAACGGTGAATGTGAAATTTACAGTGTGATTTCCAACGGGGTCGTTAACATCAATGCCACAGCAGTCTAAAACGACTGGGACGTCCGGCTGTTGCTGGCCTTTCGCGTTCTTTTTCCCCTTCATATTTGATTAATAACGTATTTATTTGTAACTTTGTTTTTTACTTGTTTGCATATAATTTTATATGTATTTCACTTTTTGTAATATAAAGGTACCAAAATATTGCTTATTTTTATGAATTCTTAAGATTTGTATATTTTTCCCTCTAAAAAGCTATAAATACAACTTATTACAGTCGAAATAAAGGAATATTGGATGTCTGGCCCACATTTGCTAAGCAAATCAACTAGAATAAAATAATTCGAAATTAAACCGACAACTAAGCTTTTAGACTTATCATATCTTCTCAGAATTACCTATTGTAAACATTCTATCGGTTCTCGTTAAATAAAGACAAATATTTATTTATCAATATATAATATTTTACAAAACATAACAAATGGCCATATATACAAGTCATTAGCATTTACTGTATGTTGAATAACAATATATACTACATATTTAAGTAATGAAATATACTTAAGTCATAAAACTATATTCTATTATCTAAGCAGGTCATCTTAAGTATATTCATGAAGAAGCATCAGCTTGTACAACAAATTTTTATCCTTATTTAAGTAATTGCTACATTAAAATTCTATATAACTCGTAGATATAAGTGAATAATATCCCAAATTTGACTACCTGATGCTTCAATCAAATGCGGATTGAACTTGTCTAATCATTTTATTTTGGAAATTAATATTTTTATGAGTTTGTCAATATTAATGCATTATGTAATACATGCATATTATGAGATATTAAATTTGGATCATAACATGGGGTCTGCTTGTTAATCATTGACAATAAAATTAATTTGACTTTGATAAGTGTGATTTCTTGAATGTAAATAGTTGATAAGAAAGTAAACCATTTGAATGACTCAAAAGTCAAAATTTGTTTTTTTAATGAAAAATTTATTTTTCTATTCTCTATCAAACCATTCTGGTGGCTCAGGAAACACTTGTTCCAGCAGCTCTTTTGTGTGTTGCATGCATTTTGTGTAAGTCTTGAAAGGAACAATTTTTTCAATGCATCGGTCACCATTATATAAATTATTGTTCAGGGAAAGCCTTGATATTTGATGGAAAGTTAGAGTAGTATCAGGTATGGAGTCAAGGTCAATGTTTCCCTGTATCCAGTTCGCTATGTTGTCTCCCTGAAGCAGAATTGGAAGTTCTTTCAATTCGTGCAAATTGCAAAATTTTTGTTTCGTGATAAAAGCAAATTGGAGACTTGGAGTCACAACACCAGCAGCAAACATGATTTCATTGTTATTTGAAGGCGCATAAAGACAATTGTATTCATCAGCAACAAAAACACCAGTTATTGGAATTAAACATCTTGTTAAGCCAGTTTGGATATTTATGAACTCTATTAGTGGAATACAGGTGGTGATATTACCATTATCTGCTGGAATGCCCCAATTTCCTATTTGAATCTGGTTTTCGAAAATTATTGGAGCATTTGAATCGGGAAGGATACAATTTGATGGGCTTATTGAAGATACCTTATTAGTTAATTCACATGGAGTAATGCTTTTTAGTTCATAAATAGTCCTATTGAATGAATATCGAAACATCAAAAATGAAAAGTGACTTTGTATCAATCTGCCCATTTATATTAAGACTTCTATCGATATTGTATTCATATTTTTCATATAACAATAAGATGAAGCATTTTTTCCTAATTTTCAATATAAAAAAGAGGCAAAATGGCTCATTTGATTCTCATATTGTGGTTGTGGGAGATGTCTATCTTTTCATCCAGTTTAGAGGAATTATAATAAATATATTAATTATAGAATTAGAACATACTTCATTTTAAATGTAAAAATTTCTCATCTATATGAAAGATGAAAAAGATGGAGCTTAGTTTCCTTGGCAATACTTCATATAAGCATCCTTGGTCATCAATTCCTTGAGTTCTTCTGTATTATCAAGGGTAATTTTTGCGAACCATCCTTTATTTTCTGGATCCTTTGTGATGATTTCAGGATTGTCGAGGGCTTCTTGATTAGCATCTGTAATCTTACCAGATACTGGAGATTGTACTGGAGTTACGGCCTTTGTAGCCTCAACTGTGCCGAATTCTTCAGTTCTTTTAACAGTTTTACCGACATTAACATCTACAAATGTAACTTTACCAAGCATATTGATGGCAAACTCGGAAAGACCGATCTTTCCAACTGTGCCTTCAACGTCTACATATTCATGTGTCTTGGAAAAATATTTCGTAAATGAACGAACGTTGAATTTCAACATAAAATAATTTTGTGAAGTGTCAAAAAATTTGTGAAGTTGTAAATTTTCAAACATGATTTCAAATCGTCCACACAACGGCCATATACTCCTTGATCTGGACCGAAATACAATGGAATTTATATCTGAAGACGACTTCTGTGAATTTCAAGAACTTTCGATCATATGTTTTAAAAATCATGTGCATTAAATAGTATAGCTTGCGGTGATTTCTATTTTAAAATTTCATAGATTTCTGCTTCTTATGCTTCAAGATCCCACTTTTTGAGAAATTCTGACATTGTAAAGTATTAGACTTGGCATTTGACAGATATTTTCTTCATGCTAATTGATTAGGCTGGTTAATAGATTAACTACAAACATGTTAAGGCAAAAATGAATGTGCACAAAATATCCAATATACTATGTGAAGTAATCTACGTTATTTTGGAAATATATTCAGAGAAATTATTAATTTTTGTTACTAGGCTGTTCAATATCAAGACCAATTATATTAGTGTTTGAAACAAATTTAATGGATATTATTTAATTTGGCTTTTAACATTATTGTATTGATTGAATTTTTTTAAGAAAATGTAATAAGTTGAGACAGAATATCAATGTTATAAATTATATGAAATTTCATGAGAAAGCTAACAAATTGATATTGAGTCTTAATCATGCCTGTACCAAATTTCAATCTGAAATTCGAAGAGTTTTGTCATTTAGCTTGTTTATAAACTTAATATTATTTGATTGACATGAAAATATTTATTCTATACTATGCAAATCCCTTAAAGAGGGATTTTGTGATCTTTGAGCGTTTTCAGTCCTCAACTAATACGTCGACTATCATTCCACCATATTCATGATGACCTCCATGAATTCCTTTGTTCATGAGAGAGCAAAAAACACAATATGTAAGGGCATCGTCGGCACTTTTGTCTCCGCAAGGAGGTTTTGCAACAGCAAGGTATGATAATGAATGCATTACATCTGCTTTGAAACTGTTTCCTCCTGTTGGTGTCAACGATTGAGAGATTGAAGTAACGACTGTATTTAATTCCATTGTGTAAGGGAGAAAGTTAATGCTCTAATGCTCTAGATGTGCAGGCATATACAAGTGTTTGAGAAATTAATACTGGTTCTGTTTAATGAATATGTTACAAAAAAATGAGATTTAATCAAAAAAAATTTTGTGTTATAACACAGTTATAGATCAAAATCACAATATCTTAAGATTGTTTAGACGTGAGTAAGTAAGTTGAGAGCAATAATATGTCAAAATCTCAATATGTCATAAACATTGGATTTGATGAGAATAAATTTAATATGATTTAGAATGTTGGCTTGAACTCACTTCCGGCGACTCCAACGAACTGTGTATTGTAGTATGTTGGTTCTCCATCGAGGTATGGAGCTGGAGAGAAGAGAAGGATGTCCTTTGGCTGTTGTGTTTCGGAGTCTGAGTAGTTCTTCTGCATGGCGAAGTTGAACTTCCTCAATGCAAGCTTTGTATCCTTCTTTGCCTTTGCTGCTGAAACGGCGCCTGCCTCACGCTTGTCACCGTTGCAGAGGATGCACTTCTCGTAGTTGCCGCAGATGGAGTTGTTGTGGATTGCATGGCCGCATGGATAAACACGGATTTGTGAGCCACCATATGACAAAGGCTGCTGGCAGATTGCGCACTTTGGATAATCATCTGTGACAGCATATCCAGATGTTGTCTTCTCGAAAGCCTTGTTGCAGAGCTTGAGGCAGTCATTGATGAGCATCTCTTCGACTGTTCCGTAGAGCTGGACCTGATAATTAGCTCTTGCAAAGATAGCGTTGAGGATTGTTCTATACTCGGACTGATCCATGGCGCAGAAGTAAATTGTGAGTGTCGCGAAGACGAGCTCTGTCCTCAAGTGGTTGAGAGCAGCCATGACGAAGTATGTGAAGAGCTGAGTGATGCATGCCTTCAGCTTCGTGTTCGACTTCGACTTCATGTGGTAGAGCGGGAACTGGAAGGCGAGGAATGAGTCGATCCAGCGCTGGATTGTCTCAGTCTCCTTGTCGTCGAGGCTCTCGAGAAGCTGGATGGCGCACATGACGGCGTTGTACTGTCTGCTGATTGAAGAAATCTTCTTCATCTGTGCGACATCAGCGATTTCGACTGGGATATCGCTGTCAATTAATTCTAAGAGCGCCAACTCTATTTCGTCATCGATGAGCTTGCAGGCCTCGCTGGCGTTGGAGTGGAGCCTGTGGATGATGATTTCGCAGTCGATCAAGTGATAGTTCTGCGATGCCTTCAAAGCCTCATCGAGGTCGAAGTCTGTCCAGTCGGCAACAGCCCTGTTGAGGAAGTGGGCAGCGTTTGATGTGTCGTACTGGCAGTAGAGTTTGAATGTCTCTAGCATGAAGTTTGCGTCGAATGCAGCCTTCTTGTCTTCTGTTATCTCAAAGAGAGCCTCAATGAATACAAGGCAGTCCTTGCCCTTCAACTGCTTTTTGAGTGTCTCGATTGAGTCCTCAAAGTTGGTCTTAAGTATTCTGACTGTTCTCAGTGCGTTCGCAGCGAGGAGGGCAGATATGTGGTGCATCATAGCGATCTTAATTGCGTCGTGGTCACCTAAGTGGTCCTCGATGAAGTCGAAGACAGCCTTAGCCTTCTCGTTTGAGCTAAGGTAGGCCTGGATGATTGCCTGGTAGTCCTTGTTCTTGATGAAAATGGACTCAGCCAGCTTGACGAAGCCGCAGCTGAGGCATGTGTCTGCGACAAGGTCCATTGGGAATGAATCCTTGTAGTTCTCTGTGATCTGCTGCAATATGCACTCTCTTGCTTCGACGAATTGTGATGTCGTGAAGATCCATGTGCAGACGTTTGTAATGGCGACACCACTATATGGAACTTTGAGAGTGTACATAATCGGCATGATTGTCTCGATGAGCTTAGCGCACTTCATGTACTCGACATCCTTGATTGAGTTGAGAGCTGCGTCAATAATATGATATGGCTGGATAGATTCGAGCCTGTTGAAGTTGATTGGGCAGAGTTCGATCATCTGGCTGATGATGCCTGCTACCTTGTCCCAGTTGTTGTTGATGACTGCGTTCATTCTGTCATAAGTATTGTTATGTGGGATCATGAGCCATGTTGTGAGGTTCAATATCATTGTTGGCTCGCGCTTCTTTGAGAAGATCTCGAAGACAAATTCAGCGAGTGTTCCTGCCTCGTAGCAAACCTGTGCGGCGAGGATAATGTTCTGGTAGAACCTTAATAAGATCTTCTTCTGGAGCTGAACCATCTTTCTTTCTCTTGCCAATAATAAAACGGCCTTGGCTTGATCTGGATCGAGAGTCAAGTTTGTGATTGTATCCTCAGCCTGGTCGAGAATCTTGTTGGTCTCGGCGTAGTTGAAGTACTCCTTAACGATATCAGCTGTAATGACCTGTCCGATAACTGTTGCATTTGCAAAAAGGCCTGTGAAGAACTCCTTGAGCTTGTTGTTGTCCTTAAAGAGTGCGAATGTCTTCGTGATGACATCGCGAGCAATGCCAAGCTGATATGTGTAGGTGATAACATATGATAAATCTGATGGAAGGCTTGGAGAGTTGAGATGCTCACGGATGTATTTCTCACTGACATCGCGGCCGATCTTGCAAACTTCCTGCCTTCTAATTGTGTTGTTTGATGAAAGGCCGAGAAGATTGTCGTTTGTGCCGATTGCGATGGAAAGGAGCATGTTGAAGACTGTCTCGTACTCATTGCGCTGTAAGTGGAAGTCGATTTTCTGTTTCCACTCAGTGAAAATGATTTCTGCTGGCATATTCTTGGAAACGAGCAAAATCTTGTCGTAGTCAACCATAAGGTCAGCACGGCCAGAGAATATTTCTGTGTAGTTCTCGAATTGTCCGCCAGAAACTTCTCCACCCTTATTTGTGTAAAGATTCATTGTTCCCTTTGTAGTAATGACGACTGTAATTGTGGATGTCAAGAGGTTGATGATGTGGACCTGCTCGTTCTCAAGCTCCTTTGACCAGACCTGTGTGCAGGTATAATTTGAATTCCAGCGCCAGTATTGGATATCTTTGCCACCAGCTATGGCCACAAAAACGGCGCCATCCTTTGTGATCATGCTCAAGGCTGTTGTGCCGTCTAACTGCCATGGCTGAGCGATAATTGGATTATTTGGTGTTTCGACTAATTTCTGGTTGAAAACGAGGTAATAAGAACCGAATGTAGCGAAGCCAACAGCCGGAGAGTTTTCAATAACGCAATTTGAAGCATAAACAGATGAGATTGGATGATTTGCTGTAAATAAGAGCCTCTGCTCCATCTTGTATCCCATGAATCCCTTGCGGAATACAATGGAATAGAGCTTGCCGCCCTTATCACCGTAGAAAATGTATTCAGAAGTATATCCGAATGCAACGAATGTAACAGAGTCTGCTCCCTTCTTAGTATCGATTGATTTAATGAATTTAAGATCTGGGATGGACCAAATGGCAACAGAGCCATTCAAATGTCCAGTTACAATATATGACAAGTCTGCTGAGATATCTATGCATGTAAATGGGGATGATGGAGCTCCCTTTGCATTCAGGTATTGAGCTTGCTTTGTTTCGAGATTGTAAATCGCTGGTTGTGGGAGATCAGTAACAGTCGCGAAAATATAGCTGCATTTCTGGCTGTCGATGACCTGGTGGCACTTAATCATGCCGAAGAATTCGGCCAAATGGTCAATCGGCAGAATCTGATACTGCTGTAACTCTTTCGATGACATTTTTAATTTCACCTGGACGATAGAAATTTTATCTTTTTATCTTTACTTCATTTTTGGTGATATTTTGGATTTAGTCATTCTAAAGACTCTAAAAAACCAAAAATATTGAATTTTTGGTAAATAAAATTTTTTCATTATCATTTTTGGTGATATTTGGAATTAACTCGTTCTAATAACTCTAAAAAACTAAAAATATTGAATTTTTGATGAATAAAATTTTTCAAAAATCATTTATAAAATCGCACTTTTTTATATTATTTTTAAATTTTTTATGATTTTGGAATATAAAATCTACCAATCTAAATCAATAAATGATATAAATTTTTGTTCATCTACAATATTATCTATTCAAATCTAAAATATTTTGTATATTTCATGATTTTCTTAAAAATATTTCAACAAACAATTGATATTATAAGCATTCAACTAAAATATATCAATTACTTCATTCAAATGAAGATATCTATCATTGAAAATTTGGATTGTTATATATAATAAATTATTATCAAAATATATTTTTAAAAAATGATAAAAATTTGTTGGTAATGACATATTAGTGACATATTGTTTTGCTATGCATGTTTTAGGAGAATAAAATATTAGATTTAACAATAATTGATATTTAAAACACCAAAAAAACAATTAATCGCTATCTTGCATAGCCTTAAGCTGATCCACCTGATCCTGGACTCTTCTTGAGCTTCTTGCAGCTTTCTTCTGCTCAATCTTCCACTTCTTTATAGATCTTTCTGTTTCCGTCTCGATCTGGTCAGCGTCATCATCAGACATCTGCTCGATTCTCTTCACTTTGGGGGCCTTCATAGTTCTAGTTGGCCCTCTTCTCTCTATCTGAGGAGCTGGCGCCGGAGCCAATGAAGGAGCCTGCGCAGCCATTAATGCAATTCTATATGAGTTCTCGACGTCTTGTATTCTATTGTTGAAGTTCCTCGTCATCTGCTGAGCCTGGTTCTGGAAATCCGTGACTATCTGCTGCAAAACTCTGTTCTGGTCAGCGAGCATCTTCTTGTATCCCTCGCAGACAGCAGTTACGTCATCTAGCTGCTGTTTTAGAGTCGCCACAAGTGGCCCGTAAGTAGAAATAAAAGTGTTATTAACGATTTCGAGTTTGAATTTTTGCTTCTTCATCTTCTGCAAAACTTTTTCGTCGAACTCGATGATTTGATCTGAGACGACTCTCGACTGATCCATCATCTGCAGCTGCTGCTGACCCATCATAGACATCATCTGCGGCATCCTCGGGGACACCATAGAGAGCTGCGGGTTCAGCATACTCATAGCGTTCGGCGGCATCATAGACATCTGGCTCTGGTTGATGTATCCGGGGTTGTTCATCTGCATCATCCTGCTCTGGCTCATGTAGTCGTACGGCATCTGCATCATCTGCTGCCGGTCGTACATGTTCGGCTGTATGTCGGCGACAATCTGCGTGCGGTTGGACAAGAAAGGAATCGAGTTTGACCCGCCGGCGGCGAAAGATATCGGGAATGATAGTCCAAGGTATCCAACGTCTGACGATTGAATCGGCGCTGTTGAAGACTTGGATGACTTCTTCGGCCTGATGGAGACAACGGTGTCGCTGTCAACTGACAGCATCGATGATTTGCGCTGCGTTGATTTCTTTGATTTGCGGTTTGACTCTTCTTTGAGTTTCTCTGATTCGAATTTCGTTCTTATTAACTCGAGTTCTTGCTCGATCTGCTCTTTCTCGTTTTCTATCTGCTTCTGGTTCTGCTTCTTCAGCCTGTCCATTGTCTGCTGGTGGCGCTGCTTCATCTGGTTGAGCTCCTCATCGAATGCTTCTTGCATTTCTTCGCGCTGGGAATCGATTTCTTCTTGCAGCAAATCCAGCTGTTTCTGCTTCTCAGCGTCAAGCTGCTTCTTCTGTCCTTTCTTCAATCTGTCGACTTCCCTCTTGTGTGTCTGCTTCATTTCTTCTATTTCGTCGTCGAATTCAGTTTGCAGCTCTTCTTTTCGCATTTCGAATTCACTGTTCATGTTATTCAAGCTCTTCTGCTGTGATGCAGTTAATTTAGCTTGATCGAGAGATTTCTGGTGCTGTTTCTTGATTTGATCGACTTCTTTTGCGTGATCTTCTTTCATTTGCTCGATTTCTTCGTCAAACTCTGCTTGAAGTTCTTCCTTCTTCTGCTCAAACTGAGACTTCATCTTGCCGAGCTTGTTTTGCTCTTCAAGAGTCATTTTTGTTTGATTTACATTATTTTGATGAGTTTTCTTGAGTTGATCGATTTCTTTCTTGTGGGAATCCTTCATTTCCTGGATTTCTTCATCAAATTGGGCCTTTAAGTCCTCTTTTTGCTGCTCGAAATTGTTTTTCATTGAATCAAGCTGCTTTGTTTGACTTGCTGTGAGCTTTGTGTTCTCTACTTCATTTTGCTGCTGTTTCTTAAGATTAGCGATGTTCTTTTCGTGGTCTTTCTTCATTTGTGCGATTTCTTCTTCAAATTTCTTCTGAAGTTCTTGTTTCTGCTTGATATTCGCCGAGTCAACTGGATCTGACTTATCTAGTGTCTGTTCTTTCATTTTAGCAACTTTTCCTTCGAGATCGAAATCTTTCACTTGTTGATCTAAGTCATCTTGAAGTTTCTTCTTCAGATCAGCAACATCTTTATCATGCTGGTCATTAAGCTCCTTGATTTCATCTGCAAACTTCTTTTTGAGTTCTTCGATTTCTTTTGCTTGTTTTGCGTGCATTTCTTCGATTTCCTTCTTATCAGCATCGCTTATTTGACGCTTGTTTTCTTCCGCAGAGACTTGATTCTTGTTGTTTCTGCGGATTTCTTCGAGTTGAGCTTCGAATTTCGCTTTTTCATCTTTTAACGCGTCATCGTTCTTCCTTTTGAGTTCTTCGAGCTGTGCACGATGCTTATTATTCTCCTGCTGTATTTCCTTGTCGTGATCGTTCCTTAATTCTCGCAATTGATTGTTATGAGCTAATTCTGCATCAGTAATTGCTTGTTGCTGCTTCTTCTTTAGCTGGTTGAGCTCTATCTCGGCATCAGCCTTCTTCGCTCTCATCTGTGATAATGCTCTCTCTTCCTGTTCCGCTTCTCTTTGATTAGCTGCGCGTAAATCTTCGATTTTCCTTCTGTGGGCAGCGCGAATTGATTCAAGTTCATCATCCATTCTTGACTGTAAGTTTGATTTCTCTGAATCATGCTTTGCGCGAAGAATATTTAATTGCTGATTGAAATCGTTGTTTTCGCGCTCAATAGCTTGCCTATGAGATGCTTGCAAGTCATTGAGCTCTCTTTGGTATTGAGCATTGCTTGTTGTCGAATAACTTGATGATGTTGATGTATTTGTTGAAGATTTAAGAGGTCCGAGACTCAAAGGAGCCATACTTTGACCTCCAAGGCTGCCTAGTGGCTTTGAATTTATCGCTGTGCTGCCCGATTTAGATCCAAGTGCAGCAAGTGGACGAACATTCGATTGATTGGACTGTGGACCACTCGTGCGTTGTCCTGACTCCTTTTTAGTCTTTTCTTTCGCGAATAATTCCTTGTAATGCTGATCTAACGGATGATCCCAAAGAGATTCGCCTGTTCTACTGTTAAAATAGAAGGGTTCTCCTGTTCCATCCCTGCGCTGGTATAATTTCCAGCCTGGAGGAATCGGTGCCATTAAAGCTTCGCGCGCAATCCAAAATAAATCGCGATCTCTCTGCAAATCAGCGCCAAGCCACTCAGCGTACTCTTCTATTTCCTGCTGCGTTGGCTCCTGACCATTGGCATTGGGGTCTTCTATTTCTACAAATGATTCATCCATGATTTTTTAAAGTATACGTTTAATATTTCATGGATTTCCATTTTTACAGTATATCTATACAATACACATGGTTTTGGATTTTTTTCACGTCAAAATTTTCCCCTAAAAACATTATTTCGATTTTTCAAAATGTTATTTCTTTAATTTCGATTTTCATAGCATATATATGGAATATACACGATTTTGGATATTTTTCATGTTAAGATTTTCTTCCAAAATCATTATTTCGATACTTCAAAATATTTTTTTTGAATCAAATTCATATAAATATTTATAGACTTGTTATAATAGATATAGAAATTCTAAACTTTTAGAATCAAACTTTGATATTAAATTTCAACAATAATATTAACATTAAAATTAATGTGAAATTGAATATTCATTGCTAATAGATTGAATGTACTCGATTTTTCAATGAATAAATATTGAATCCAGTATTATCTGGATTGATGATTTCATCTCAAATATCTGTTGCTAACAAGATAAAACTTGTAAGTTTCGATTATTGAGAATTATTTTTGATGTAATTTAAAGTTATTGATTTTCGATAAATTTACCAATCATTCAAGTCAATTTCTTTGCCTAGCATAAGGAAGAATTTGATGATTGATGTTTCTATTTGCTCTGTATTTACATTTTTAAGTTGACCTAATTTTGCACTTGAATAAATTCTTTCAATAATATCAGCAAGCTTTTGGGAATACGAATTATAGTAATAGTTTTGACGGTTTCCAACAATTAAAGCATTTTCTTTTAAATAATCTAAATATTTTGACATTTCTTTCACGAACTTCGACTTCATTTGCTCTTTAATACACGATTTCTCTGCAAGGATTAAAACAGAGTCTGTGAATTCCTTCGTACAATGTTCAAATTCCCCAAAATCAATAATCATGATATAAAAAGTGACAATATCATAATAAAAAGTGACATAATTATGAATGTTTCCATTTTTATCATTTTCTTATGTAGTTGAACATAATAAACAGCTAAAATTACATCAATAAAGCTCACAACTTTGACACCAATTCATCCAATTCTGGTGATTCTTTAAAAATATTTCGCAACAATAAATATTATCAAATTTCATGTTATGATTACAGTCATCTTAAGATTCTAGAATCTTGATCAAGTAGTTTCTATTCTTATAATATCAAGTAATATTGTTGAAAATATTAATTTCAATATCAAAATATGATTTTTGGAGCTCCAAAGCAATAATATGTATATAACTAGCCGAATTATGTCATATAGTATGAATAAATATTATTTGTGTGTTAGAAATTTAATTATGACTATTTTATAGTCAAAGCCATATATGGAATTTGTAGATAATCTTTGATTTTATGTGAGAAAAGTCGATTTGCAGATAAATGAGAATGATTTGAGAAACAAAAAATATTTCATGTGCGATAATCATTAATAGGCAGACTTTTTATTACTAAATCATTTTTATTTGATGAAGCGCTGGATTCTCCTAAACTTGGAAGTACGGCAAGCCTGGAGAGCAGCATCAAAAGTAGTATACAATTCAACTAAGCCCTGCGGTGTAATTTCGAGAGTTTCATTCTGTTTTGTCGTCTTTAAATTAACAACTACGTGTGGTCTTCTCATAGATCTAAGCGCACGGCGGCCTATTTCAACTTGAAGACGCCAATCTAACGAAACGAAGTGTTCTGTATCCGGAGAGTTCTGAACTAATGTTTCTTTAACGCGCTGCATTACCTTGTCGTAAACTGCACGGACTTCATTTGTATTTAAGAAATCGATTTCTGCAATAAATTCGCGGAAGTTATCGGTTGTGCATTTTTGGCGCACGGCTTCGCAAACTACCCAAGCAAGAGCATCAATGGACTCCTGGTATGTCGGGAACTGGACGCCTGCTTCGCGTGCAAAAGATTTGATTTCTGTCTGTTCGATTTCACCGAATAAAAACAGCACAGCTTGCTCAAAAACCTTGTGAATCGGGACTTCGTCCGCAACTTGAGCGACAGATTTCATCGCTGAGCGAACATGTGCCGGAAGAATCAATGTCGCCATTGAAATTGAAGCGGTTTTTTCTTCTTCATTTTTTTATTTTTTGGGCTCAGCTATCTCTAAATGCACTAAATATTTGATTAAATAACTTTTTAATTTTTAATCATTGTCATTAAAACTCAAAAATGCATAATTTTTAAATAAACATCATCTACCAATTACACTGTTGTTAAATATAAGGGAAAAGAAATTAAAAATATAATTTATATTTTGTTGACATGTAAACAAATAATTTGACATGTAAAAATAAAAATTCGATTTCTTAGATATCTAAGATTCAAAACTATTCCATGGGTAAATACAATAGTTAAAACATCAACTGTGATTCAATACTAGAATGTTAACGAAATAAATTTGAAAGCACACATGTTAGAAATCCTTTTTCGAGCACTAAAATGCTGACCCCAAAATCTGACATTTATCAAAAATTCACCAGGTTCATGTTCAGCATCAAATAGCGCTGGTGATTAGAACTGAACTAACCTAGTAGGTGCAGAAAAGTGATAGATCCCTAAATGTGTATGATGGGAAGTGCTTCAACCAAAACCCCTAACTTTTGACTAAACACTTCTGTATGATGGTGAAATTAATATTAAAATTTGAATTGAAAATAATCGTTTGGTAATTTAGTTTACACCGAAAAGTGTCATAACGATCATATTTTTTATCAATAAGGTTCTAAAACTGACTTTACGATTATTTTGTCACTTTTAGGTGATCAGATTTTTTAATCCGTAGGGAATTATTTCCTTTGCCTGTTCATTCCAAAAAAGCAAAAATTCGATCAAATTTTTGAATTAATAGTTGTTAAAAAAGTGGCATTTTTGAGATGACAGAGACTTCACAAGAATTTCGCAATCACCGTGAGAGATTAGTCCAAGTATTCAAGGAGAACGGTATCGAGACAGGATTAATTATCTATAACAGCGCACCCCTTCGCCAAGAACCTTTCACAGGAAGTGATTATCATTTCTATCAAGAAGGACTCTTCTATTGGATGACAGGATGGGAGATGCCAGACTCTGTTATCACAATCGACATCGCCACAGGACATTCAACACTTTATATCCAGGAATATGGAGATAGATACGAAATCTGGAACGGCCCAATTCCAAAGACAGATTCTATCGTCAAAGTTACAGGTGTTGATGAAGTTAAGTTCGTCCACGCCCTTCAACACGATACTGCTGGCGTAGATTTATATGGTGCTGACAAGCAGTATGATATGCACGATAATACAGCATTGCTTTCAGCTGCTGGCATCGTCAGAAGAGTTAAGACACCATATGAGGTCGCAGCAATCAAGAAGGCAGCCGAATTAACATCAGAGGCCATCATCCACGTAATGAAGAACATTCAGCCAGGATGGACAGAACAGAGAGTCGATGCAGAATTCACATACATCGGTGCAAAGAACGGAGCTCGCGAAAAATCTTTCTTGACAATCGCTGCTTCAGGCCAGGATGCAGTTTACCTCCACAACAGCGCAAATGAGGGTGTTTGCAATGATGGTGAACTCCTTTTACTCGATTGTGGCTTCTTCTGGGATCATTATGCTGGTGATATCACAAGAACATTCCCAGTCAACGGAAAATTCAGTGACATCCAGCGCACAGTTTACTCCGCATTGCTCAAGAAGCAAATTGAGCTCTGCGAGATGGTTAAGCCTGGATTAACATTTACCGACATGAACAGGAATATGCACGAAAGAATGTATCAAGTCCTTGTCGAAATCAACTTAGTTAAGAACCCAGAACAAGCTAATGAATTTACTCTCGATATCGCAAAATTCTTTACACCACACGGCTTAACTCACCATGTTGGCTGCAACGTTCATGATGTCAACTACGAAAAGTCAGATAAGATCAAAGATACATACGAATTATCAAGAACATGTGCTACTGGAAATATCATTACAATCGAGCCAGGTCTTTACTTCCACAAGACAAGAATCCTTAACGAGATCAAGAATCCTCAGCTCAAGGGCCACGAGTTCGTAGATTGGGACTTTGCTATCGAACTTGCTGACAAAGTTGGCGGAATCAGAATTGAAGATGATCTCCTTGTTACTGAAAACGGCTATGAGAGACTTAGCCCATGCCCGAAGTCTGTTGAAGAGATTGAACAAATCATGAAACATTAAATTTTAGCCAATCCTATCTAAAAGTACTTTTTTGCAATATATAAAAAACATTTTATATATAAATTTGTCATTACTGAACGAAATTGTAAAATTTTCCGAATTTCTACATTTTTTAGCCAAATGGAGTGAAAATCGTTTATTGTAAGCGATATACTTAGTTTTCATTGATCAATTTTGCATATTTTTCCAAATATTGCGTATTTTTCCTTATAATTGCATATTTTTGCAATATGATGCGGAAATTGTTTACTGAAAGCTATATACTTAGTTTTCATTAATCATTTTGTGAATATTCATCTAGTTTTCAGTGTTTTTTAGATGATTTCTCCGATGGCCATTAAAAGATTTGTATCAGAAAATTTGATTCTGCGCGGTGTTGAGTTTTTAGCTTTTGTCCTCTTTATAGGTTTTTCTGCTATTTCTAATCTCGATGAAATCGCTTGAAAATCCCAAATCGCAATATCTTCTCCTGCTGATGCAATAATTGTTCCTTCCTTTGATACAGATATATCCGACACGAAATTATCTTTGTGCGCGTCTAAAATTTCGAGAATTTTTTGATCCATTCTAATATCCCAAATATTCATATTTCCGCAATCATCACCGCATATGAGGTACTTTCCGTTTGGATGGAAGGCCAAACACGTTGGAATAGATTTGAGATCGAGTTTTCTCACAGATTCTCCGCGGCAAACATCAAAAATCCTAACAGATCCATCCAATGATGCAGTTGCTAATATTTGCGCGTTTTGATGAAACTTTATTGCTGTAACATCTTGAGAATGACCGACAAAACTTCGAATTGGCTTTGTTTTGTCGAAGCAGTACAAATTTGCTGTTGAATCTGAAGATCCGATAGCGTAGTAGTATCCATATGGATTCCAGTCGCAACACCAGTTAATTGATGGAGTTTGATTGTAAATTACAGTATTACTGTTGAGGCAAGACCAAATTCTGTAGTGGAACGGCCCACATGTTAACAATAATGTTGAATCATGCGAGAAAGCTGAGTAATTCGATCTTTGTCCAATTAAAGATCTTGAAAAATAGTTCTTTTTGCTAGAAACCGGTGATCGTGGTACCATTAAGTGATTGAGAAGTTCAAATTCTGGTGATGTTCTCTCGTTTATTGGAGATTCTGATGGAATTAGATTATCTATATCAATATTTGCATCTAGTGTAAATAGTTTAGTGATAGAAGATTTTGCACAGACTGATAACAAAGATCCACTATCATTAATATCATAATATGCATTATGATTTGAAAAATTAAAATATGCACAAGTAGGTAGTGAATCTTTTGATAATCTGTCGCAATTAATGAAATTTGATGCTGTATATAATATCTCTTCCATATCAATTCTCGGTAAATTATAAAGAGATGTTGCTCGTTCACTTGATGCATCAAAAATTGCAAGTTTTTTGTCATTCATATCATTGAAAATAAGGAACTCATTGGACAAATCGATTATATTATCAGTTAAAAGGCTAACAACTGGGTCGTAGATGATTTTTGATTCATTTGATAAAGAAAGCGAAGCTATATTGTCCAATGTGCGTTTCATCTGTGTGCTACTCGAAATTATCTTAACATCTACGTTTTGTTGCAGTATATTAAGAAAAATCGTAAATTTTTGGTCTTTTAAATAGGCTAATAGTGTGTAAAACGATGTTTTTGTAATGCTTACTTTGTATGATTTATGTTCGAAGTTAGTTGTGTTGTATGTAAGCATTATATCTAAATTCGTGATTTCTTGATTATAATATTTTTTGAAATTATTCGAATGTTGGTTGATAAAACTTCGTATTATGTCTTTCTTGATACTTGATTTGATCATTATAATTGATGAATCGTAAAAAAATATGAAAAGTAAAGGCAAAAGTTCGATTTTGATCTGCCCACTTAGAGATTCAACCCAAGTGCTTAGATCTTGATAGTATTTTGGTAATTGATTTGCTTTAGCATTTACCGTTTCGTTTTTTATAAATTTATTTAGAGAAGAATCAGGATTTTTGGGCTGTCCAAACGGCCACACGTAAGACTCTTGAACACCTAGTCCAAATTCTTGAAAAATTTTCGTAGGATCCATTCAATTAATAATTAAAAATATCAAATCTTGAAAAAATGACAGAAATGATATATTTTCATATGGCAAAAAGTGAAATTAAGAATCAGTAGATTCTTAATTTAAAAGGAAAGAAACCAAAAATGTTTTTGCTGTCAGAAAGCGAAAATTTACAATGTCAAATTGTCAGATATTTTTCCAATAAATGTAATTCTTCATGTGTATAACGCATAGGATGGACATAATCGTTGTGCAGATCTTTATTTGTTTGCAGCACATGTTTTATAAAATAAAATATATTTTCATTTAAAGCCAAAATGATATGAATTAATGCGAGTCCAGTCAAATAGATCATCTGCAAGTACCACTTTTTGCAAGCTTAAATTTTCCCATGTAAATGTGCAAACACCAATTGTCAAAAATTCATCATACTCATGTTCGATTCGAAAGATTCCGCTGGGAAGATCAGGTATCCGCACCTTTGCTTATGTAAATATCAGAAACAGAATTACTTTGGGGATTTTTGCAAGAACAATAAATTTTTTAAATTTAGAGCTCTAATTGTCACTTTTAGAGGTATTAAATTTATCACTTTTTTGAAATTTTAGAGTCGTCACTTTTTTATTAAATCTGTCACTTTTATTACAATGGGTGAAGATTTGCTGGATCCATCAAAGATAATAATAACAGCATGCTTTGAGGACAGGACCCGCAAAAGATTCACTCTCAATAAAGATATAACAGTTGAGAATTTCTTAAAAATGATAATTGCTGATCCGAGCATTACAAAACCACAGAAATCAAATCCGTGCATTATCAAGGACGGACATTTATACGACCATGATGAAAATCTCGCATTAGATTCTAATCAAAAAGAGTTTCTTGTAAATGTTATTTGGGAGCCATATATCAGAGTTCCTAAAGTAACAACGAATATCTTTGGAATGCAGGACATAGATTACGATGATGACAATACAATTGTATTAGAAGAAACAATTGATGATATTGCAGATCTTCTTCCAAATTTATTCTTTGGAAGAATAAACGCTAATGAGATGCGAATATGCGGTTTCATTGGCGTGAAAAGATTTTTATTTGGGTTTATATTAGGAATAATTGCAGGACCATTTTCATTATTCATTTTTCCATGTTACGACTTCGATCTGAGCAATATACTAGGTGTATCTCTCGGAGTAATTGTTTGGATTATTGGATTTTTACTCATTACAATCAAGAAATAGAATGTGTTTTGTTTGTTTGTATGCGTCTTTTAATAAAAATGCATATACTGTGTTGTATCCTATAATAGTTACAACTGATTTCGACATATTGAAAATTTTCAATCAAGATCACAAACAATTTGATAAGTTATTATGATGAAACTCCTTGGTGTTACCATAATAGTTAATTTTTTTTAATAAAATGGATAAAATATTTTTTTGAGTTGATGGATATGAAAAGTGAAATGCAGAGAAAAATGCTCAGCTCTTAGTCTCACCACCTCACTAACTATGTCAGTTGACCAATAAAGAATAATATTTATGTCAGCTCTCGGTCTCACCGAGTGCAATAAACCAATGATGCACTTGTTTTGTTTGAAGGAGCCGACACAGTGAATGAGAATTAATTTGCGAGCTGTGTTCTTTCTGTTTCGATGTGTGACGCATCAATGGGTGACACACAGTGTTTTCTACCACTTCTTGCTGCGTCAGATATAAAAACAAGAATTTTTCTAGTTTTTGTGAGTTCTCATTCTCAACGAATGGAATGAATCAGTGAGTTTTTTTGCACTCTTTGAGAATGAGAATTTCCACAAACAGAGTTCCTTCTTTCGAAATATCAAACGAATTGTATATAAGATCTTATATTTCGTTAATAACATTTAATAAAACAATAACAAATATAAATACAAAATTAGTATGAGCTTGTGATTTCTCTCTTTGTATTTTCTGCAAGCTGAACAAGATACACATCATTACTAAAGCTGTTTTTGATCCATAACAAAGTCGACAATACACTTTTCTTGTTCAAATTCGCAAAAATTTCGTGCTTTGGATATTTGTTAGGATTTATCATCATGTTTCCAATTATATTTCTAACAAATTCCATAACTCCAACTGCCATGTTGTAGTTCATAGAATCAATCGGAATTGCAATTGTTGGATAAAATAAAACTTCATTCCTCTTGATAATCTCAGCGGTAAACTCTTGTTTCGATTCAATAGACCTTTCTAATATAGAAATTATTGCACTGTTGAACTTCAACAATTCACACAAAATATCCCTGATATTCCTAACGCTTGCCTTATCATTTTCGTCGAAGCTGATTTCTTTGATTCTGCATGGTATAGAAATAAGTGCATCATAGTAGTTTATCGCTACAGAACTGTTGGACATAATCACAGAAGTCAGAGCAATCAGAATATAACGAAAAACAGGCTGATCGAAGCAAACATTGGCTAAATCTAGTAAACTTTCTATGAACATAGCTGCGTGCTCACTGTATATATTTCTTGCATGTTTAAAAACAGCATCAATAAAGAAGAAGGCGTAATTGAAGCCTGTAGCTGATACATCATGAGGAATGGAATCCAACAACTGTATTGGAAAGTCTCCAAGCCTATTTCTAACGTTCGAATTAGATTTCATTAAAATCTCCAACGCGAATAATGCCATATTCTTTAAATCTCCGATCACCCACTCCTCATTCTCTTCAGTTGCAGCGAAATATGTGAAAAAGAAGTCCCAAAGTTGAAATGAATTTTCTTGTGGGAGCTCATTCTTATATATCAAGAATCCAATTATCTCGATTATAGAAGCCTTGATGTGGTCAGGAGCCTCAGCGGGGAGACTAGTCAAAAGCTGAATAAAAGCAGAACAGACTTGTAATTTTTCTGCCAAAATCTTCTTCGGCAAAGCAACAATGCATTCTATGTACGCTTTTCTAATTTGTTGTATTAGATTGAAATCATCAGCATTGTTGACCAGTAAATTCAGGACCAGCTCTGATACAGGTGGGAATAGCTCAACAACTTTGTTGGAAACCACGGTTTGATTGGAATGATATAATTTGCAGAAAGATTTCAACAACCTTAGTGAATTTCTCAAAAATTCTTTCGATGAGTTTAATCCTTCTATAATTAATGTTCTGACAAAGTCCACAGCTTCCTGCTGCTCTAGAACTGTGTGTTGGCAGCATTTAATCGCTGCTTTGATGACACGTGTTATTATTGACTGGATTCTGATGATATCTGAGTTCATGAAATTCATCAAAAATGATTGATTTGATTCGTCGGGGAGAATAAAATAACTAAAACATTCGTCAGCTGATTCACATTTCGAAGTGAATACTGATAAAATACCCATGAGCCCTGCGCAAACAAGTTTCCAGTCAGATGAATTTAGTAGATCTTTAAATTCGTCGATTTGCTCATTGATGATGTTTGAGTCAACTAATCCGAAATAATACAAAGTTTGGCTGGCTTCTGTTGCAATGCTGATGTCTTCTTCACAGAGGAACTCAATTCCACTATCAGTATCACTCAAACCATTCAAGTTTTGAACAATTAATGGAGAAAATGTTGAACCAAATTTTGAAATTATTCTTTCTTCTGGGGGCTTGACTAAAATGTAAGGCACCAAGTTCTCATATTTGGCAACTTTCCTCAAAAACTTCATTGAATGCTTAACTGAATAAGGATTATCTGATGCAAGATGATTTCCTGCAAATTCGAAGAGATGGACGAGCATTTCTTCATTTCTGCAAATGCTTAAATAATTAGCTTCAACAAACCTGGCTAAAGCTGAAAACATCGATTTTATTATTTCCGGAGTTGATTCATTCGTTACTTGATCAAAATAATTGATGCACAAAGTGATAAAGTCAGAATTACTCCATATGGTTCTGTTAAACATTCTAATACATATATTTTCGATGAGATTAAAAACATTTTCATAAGATTCAGGAACAGTAATGTAAGTGTTGAGTATTCTCAGTATTGATGCAACAATATTTGCTCTGTCAACGATTATTGTCAATGAATTTAGCATTTTCTGTCCAAATAAGTAAGATAACATATTTAAAATGGTAATTTTTGAATTTAATTCTGAATAATCAACGAATAGTAGATCTACTAATGTAAAATAGTACTGAGATGAGCGTGAATACATCAAATCAAAGGCAACAATTCTGGCCAAGATAATCGAAACGTAAATCGTTGCGTTTTGATCGGAATTTATAGCTGGATTGAGTAGTAAGTTGATTAAAGCTGATTTTACAGCTTCATCTTGTTGGTAATTCTGGTTAAATTCGTTCCAAAATAGAAATGCTTTGTTAAAAGTGTCGAGTTTTGATCCTTCTAGTAGTGATTTCAGCTGTGTGAGACCAAATAGTACGATAATTTTACTTAAATTCGGATTTAATAGAGAAATAGAATATAACAAAAATAATTTTGGGTCTTGGATACGTAATTGTTGTAGAACATTCAGAGCATCTTGGTTTGGATTGCTAATATTATATGCGCTTTCAACAAACTCCAAGAATTGCTCTGATGAAGAAATCATAAATTTTACACAACAAAATTTGACAAAAAATTGAACAAAAAATGAGCAAATTTCTAACATAGGTAGGTATACATCATAGTTTATCTTGTCTATATACATTTGCATTGGGATAATTTCTTGCATATTCCATACCAATCGAGAAAGAAATAAATTTATTTGCTCGACGAAATCCATAATTAGCTTCTTTGAACAAGCAAGATTTGACTCATATTCTGATTGAATCTGGCAGCGATATTAACTGCTGTGATGAAGACAATTGAACAGCTTTAATTTGGGCATCAAGAATTTGTCAAATTCCTTCTCACACTACCTAGAATAGATGTCAATGAATCTAACAAAACAGCTTTAATTTGTGCTCCAAGAAATGGTCATAATAAATTTTTCAAACACCTTCTCACAGTTCCTGGAATTGGTGTTAATGAATTCAACAACACAGCTTTGATTTATGCAACAGATTGGAGTCATGATGAAATAGGAAAAATGTTGCAAGATCATGGTGCAATTATTTAAATAATTTATGCATAAATGATGATTCTATTTTGACGAATATTTAGATGACAAAAAATAAAGAAGTATTTATATATACAAAAATTATAGGTTAGAGCTGGAATTCTGCCAATTTCACGAAATAAGCATCGCCGATGTAAAACTTTCCAACAACAGTCAACTTTTTGTCAGATGATTTCGTGATGACGTTCATCTTAATCGTGCAAGGCGTTGTGAGGTCGTAGACAGACTTTCCAGCAACCATGACACTCTGTCCAGAAGCATCGAAGCTCAGCTTAGCTTTGACGTCGACAGATACATCTGATTTAGACACCAAGTCGCAAGTTAACTCATATACGCCATCCATCTCCTTCTTGAGGTCCAGCTGAACGTCGAAAGAGGGCTTCTGGAGCAATGTCAAAGCTCTTGGGTCAAGTTGAACATGCGTCAGCGGCAAATGGCCTCCAAACGCGTGCTGGTTGTGCCAGTCTAATCTTAATTGCTGGCAGATTTTCTGCTTGATGTATAAAGCTGTCCATAGCATTCTTCTCTCGGCGTCAGAAATTTCGCGATGCTGGGCGTTGATTTCTGCGACTTCCGCCTTCCTGACGTACTCGTGCGCTAAGCCTATCTCCTGCCATTTGCCAGTGAAATCGGATGGAACAATGATTCTCTCGATCTTTACGATTAATGTACCGAAGGACTGGCGCGGAATGAAAACCTGTCCTGCTGTGGATGAGTCGACTGTAATCGGGTCTGTTGTCGGGTTCTGGATGATAATAAGAAGCGTAGTGTGGTCATCATCGAAATCATTGTGATCATCGAGTGGAACGGCTTCAACTCTTGTAATTCTGGGGCCGTCTGCTATCTTAATGGTCTGATCGTATTCGAATCTTCTGATGTATTCGCCTCTTCCGTACTCAATTCCGAATGATAGGCTTGAAAGTGTCATATCCGCCTGCAGCTCAATGTTGAATTTGTGGGACTCGCCTGGGAGAAGTTTCTCTGGCAATGATGGGTTCAGTTTTGGTGGATATGGAACAGGAAGAGAAGTTCCGGAGAAAATTGCTGGAGCTTGAGCGAATTTGATGTGATGGATATCGACGTCAACGCTGCCACTATTGATGAGTTCGAATGAAACCTCATTATATGAGTTTTCTATCAAATCATCGAATTGACGATTTGGAAGACAAGCAATAAGCTGTGGAAGTTCCTCAATTACTTCGAACTTCATAGGATTAGGAAGTTTATACTCGAAATCGATGTCATAGGTGTTGAAAGTGACGCCAATAATTTCTAATTTTCCAGGTTCTGTGAGTTTGATTGTTAGAGGGATCTTTTCAGCATTCTTTGCCTTAACATTGCATGAAAATGGCTGTGCGATGCCGCTGCTTGCTGTAATCGTGATAACAGAAATATCAAGATTGACATTGAGTGGATTTTTGATTGTAATCATAAATGATAGATGATCACCTACAGATACAACGTTTGACAGCTGCCTCTTTTGCAAAGCGTTGAAAATAAAGACAGAACTACCAGATTTAGTCGCACGCTCGATTGGCTGGGCTGGGATGATGTATAAAAACTCAGATATGTCTATAACTCTATCAGCAACAACTTGTGTGCCCGGTGGAACTGATTTGATGAATTGTTCCTGTTTTTCAGGAATTACAGCGTGAAGGTTATCAAGTAAGTATTCGATCATTCTGTTTTTGATTTCACGATGTGTTTGCTCAGCTAAGAAAATTTGTGAAGCGATTCCGATTCTTTGTTCGAGCCAATCTGTTCCTGAAACGATTGTTTTAGCGAAAGTGTCGATGATGTAGTTTGGCATGTCTTGGTTGTTCTTATAACGTGCGCTGATTTCGTGTAAGAAGGTTCTTGTATATCCGAAATGATTTAAGAGCAATAAGCCAAGATATGTGTAATTTCTATACTTAATCCTCTTTTTATTGCAGATTTTGAGTGCTTGAAGGATGAATTTGCGAGAATAGTCACGATATCTGAATGACAGCTTGTAAAGAAGCCTAATAATGCAGCGTTTGTCTTGAACTTCAGAACCATACGAAATAATTGATCTGACAATTGCTGGCAACTCAGTATCCTTTAAATCTTCGAATGATGGAGGCAAATCAGATTTATTTGCGTATTTTTCAACTGTTCCTACATATTTTGGACTCAAAGATAGCTCCAAGATTTCGGCAATGACTGGTATATATCGACTTTTAAGAGCTTGCTCGAAGTATTCTGCGGCCTTTTGAAATCCTCCGAACATCCAAAGGATAGATGCGATTTTCATGAGTGATTCCGGACTGTTTTCTTTGTTTGCGAGATTTTCTATCTCAGAACTTTGCTGAATAATGAAGTTTGTGAATCTTAATAATAATCCTTCTTTGACGTGGCGGTTTAACATTGCGACATCGTTTGTATCTGCTGGCAGCTGAGTGCAATATTCAGAAATTTCAGAGTTATTCGCAGTAACATCTGAGAAAACAAACAAAAATGGAATTGCGCCAGAGTTTGATGACGTGACGAGTTTGATAAATGATTTGGAGTAGTTGAGAAGCTCTTCTTCGGACTCTGCGACGGCAGCTCCGACAACAATGTGATATTGCTGATGTGGCAGAAACTGATTTCCGACCTCTAGGAGAGTTCCGAGAGCATCATATGAATCGCAGACGAATAATTGGAATCTTGCGATCTCTTTGAGCTCCAGCCATTTGGGGAAGAAAGTTTCTAGATAAAATTCAGTGATATCATTGATTGTACGATTCATATAATCAGCAACGAGTGAAAAAACTTTGGGAACTTTCATTCCTACTGCCGTGAGGAGAACATTGATTGCTCCATTCTCGTTAAAAAGCGCAAAAGGAAGATTCCCGACGTTCATTGTCACTTTTGATATTTATTCGTCAATTTTTGATTTTATTTGTCAAAATAATAGACATTACACGTCAAATTTCACTGATTTTCTGACATTTCATCTTCCAAAAATGCAATATTCTATTTATTGTAATTTAATTATCATATATATTATCTATAGGCCCAAATTAGCATAGTACCATGATATTATTGCACTATTCTTGAAAAAAACTTGTTGCAAACCTGTCTAATTTCGTAAACTATACAAAAATATAATTTACATGACAAATATAATTCAAAAACAATTGTATTTGTCAAAATAATAAATTTTACACGTCAATAATTATTAATTTTCTGAGATTTTTTAAAAATCATCTTTCCATCAAGCATTATTCTTTATTCTGACAACTTGCTAATTATCTACATGCCCATAATCAGCAAAATATTATGCATCATTTAAGATGATTGTATCATCCTTGGAAAATAATGCCTAGCAATGTAAACTATAGAAAATATTTTTTACATGACAAATATGATTCAAAAATATAGTTTATTTGCCATATTTACTTGACAAATATTTGATTTTTTATATTAATATTTTTATTATGCCTAGAACTCAAGGATCTCGACTGCTTAGGATACCTGTTTTCTTTAAGAGAGTTTGTGGCATAAGACATATGACTCAACTTTTATATATATTCGCAATTATAATCACTTTCATATATTCAATAATTTATTTATTAGGTACAACAGCATTTCAAGAACCTATACATTTCAATCCTTTCGAATTAGTCAATAATTCCGATATTTCTACGTATTTTATTCCAAAATTTCGAAATGAGAGTTTTCATTATCCAGAAATCCACTCAAATATAACAGATCAATGCATTGATAGAACCAAATACATGATTGATGTGCTTAGATTAAACGGATATCCGCCAGGAAAAACTTTAGGTCGAAATTCATACGTTTTAGTCTTCGGATCAGAGTCACCAGTAGGAAAATCGGTGATAAAACAACTTACAAAGCGCAAAGTTAACTACATTGGATTCCCAAATGCAGATTCATTTGGTCCATCAGCGAATCTCCAAGAAATCTTTCCAATATTGAACATTGTGGGTGCAATTATTTGCGATAGTCCATCGAATCCAAAAGATTCATATCCATACGTTAAAAGTGTTTGTGAATTTGTTGCATCTTATCAAAAACGCATGGAAGTGTTTTTGCTACCACCATATGATGATAGTTTCATCCAAAGTTTGAAATGGTATGGAGCTAAAGTCATTTTCGGGCACAACATCCTTGATTCCTCAGTTTTTCATTATACAAACCCTTTATACAGAGCAATATTCGATTGTGAGTATAACAATCTTACAAGCTTTAACAAGGACTTCGAATTTCATATAGTAGAGCCAGATATTGTCGCTAAATATTTAGTTGATCAGTTTTTCGATATTGAGCCGAAGAATTTGCACCTTGTGTCGAAGACAAGGATACCTATGGAACAGGCTATCAGAGTTGTCACCAAGAAATTCCCAGGATGCGAATTAAATGAAGATTCAGATTTCATGGAAATGCCAAAACTCCCTGCGGCAACAGTTGTTGGCAAAGATAATGTCAATGTAGAGAAAGTTATCACTAAATTATTCGCTCATCCTCAAGTACCAAAACTAATTGAAAATTATATTTCTTTAGTTATCGCTTGTAACTTCAGTCTTCCATCAGATATAGAATCATTCTCAAGATTCCTGGCAACTCTTTCTATCGCATACAAGAAATATCCACTAACTGGAGCAGAATTCATTCTCGTAGATATTTCAAGCGATAAAAACGCGATAAAGAACAAGACAATCAAAGAAAACATTAGGAAACATTTGCAGTATTTAGAAGGCAGGGTCAAGTTAATATACCATCCGCCATCAGCTGCAAAAACATTCTATTCAGCGTGGAACATAGGAATTAGGCGGGCAAAAGGCGAATTCATAGGAATTATGTCCATGAAAGACTTTTTGTCAGAGCATTTCTTCGGATACATGGCTGCACAGAAACTAGACAAGAGAGTTATATACAGAGCGCCTATCTATGGATCAGAATCACTAAGACCAGTACCAGAAATATTCGATAATTATCACTTAAACAATGTACAAGGATGCTTCCCAATCTGCAATGAAGTTCCAATAGGTCTGAGTCCTGTCGTTAGGAAGCCAGGCACGCACACAGCAGATCTAATGTGCAGCACGCTCGATTTCTTGATGTGCTCGAGAGATTTGTGGATGAAAATTGGAGGATTGCCCGAATTCCCTATAAACGGTAATTTAGAAGCCGGCTTAATCATAAAAAGCAGGTTCCTGAAGATGTTCCCGACATACTCAACAGTGTCTATTCGTGCTCCAGTGCTCAGACTGGTCGACGAAGAGTCTGGGCCGTCATTGCCTGATGCAAATCTCTCAGAAATCATAGATGAGTACTGGTGCAAAGGAAAATCGTCCTATGTAGATCAATATGAGAACGAGAAATGGGGAATGCCCGGTGAAAATATAGATATTGAAGATTATATATGATATATTTTGTTTATAATGTAAATGCATTTAATAATAATCATTGTTCGGATTAAATCTACTTGTTTATCATAAAGTAATGTAATTTCATATATTTCTATCATTCGAAATTTCATTTCATAAAGTTATTGAAAAATCATATCATATCAATTCGGTTCATTATAAAAATAGCTACAGTGCTATATGGATGATATATACTGATAGTTTCTTGATCCTACAGCAGTAAAACCATGTTTTAAAAATTTCATAAAATTATATACCCAAAATAATGTGCTTGGGAAAGAAAATACACTTCTTTGCAATATTTACATATTGTTTCATCCTATATTGATCAGTGTTGTCGAATTTTATATTTTTGACGTCCTAAATTCTGACATTTGACGCTTTACAAAAGCGTATAACATATTCATTTTATATATCACAAATTAAGGTTATATTTGATAAGGAAAATTACACCTAAAACTTTAATCATCGTAGGAATTGCCACAAAGATTTATGCGTAAATTTGCTATATAATGGGAAAATTTTCATACTGGGTTCCTGGGAAAAGTGACATTAGATCCGTTTAAAAAATGTTGACATCAAAAAACACATTGACTCAAAGCCATGTAGTTAAATTATACACAATGTATATTTTGAATGACGAAAAAATCGCATTGCAACATTTTAAAAAAGTGCCACCTAACAATCAATTTATTGAATGCGATTATTTTCAATTCAAATTTCAAAACAATATAAAGTGAAAATAATCATAAGCAATATATTTGAATATTTCGCACATTTCAATGCAAAAGTGCCGATTTGTCCAAAAATTTCCCACATCGAATTAATTTGCTGTATTATCTATAATAGAAGCATTTACCATCAACTGACCAATTTTTATCAGAAAGTTCTTCACTGAATTTTAAATTGTTGTCTGATGGATGAGTTTCGCGTGTTCAAGACTCAAGGATCTCAGGACGAGCAGCAGGTCAAGACCACTGGCTTTGAGTTATTCGTTATGCTTGGTTTCTTCCAAAATAAGGTGATGCTTACATTGACCATCTTAATGCAGTGCATTGCGAGCATGGTACCAATCACAATGAACTTCCTGATAGGTGACTTAACTACCGGATTGTCGGATGGATCGGATAATATGGTTAAAGCAATTACTCCAATTGTTTTAAGGATGGCCTATATAAATGTCGCTATGGTATTATTGATGATGATTTCTCAGATGATGAGGTCTTACTGCACACCAAAATTCGCTACAGATCTCCGTGTTAAAATGTATCATTCTTTAATGAACCAGGCAATGAGTTATTTTGATTCCCAATCTACCGGCGTATTGATATCAAGACTCTCAGAAGATGTTACACTCATCAAAGAAACATTCATTGACAAATTTATTAATGCATTAGAAAATTTGGTTTACGCAGTGGGTGGTATTGTCATGGCTTTCATTACGAGCTGGAGAGTAACATTAATTGTTTGTGCGACTATACCTGTTGTACTCTTGGTTTTCGTCATTTGCGAAAAATGGGTTGGAAAGCTATGGTTTAAGTATAATGAGAAGTCAACATTCGCTGCATCTAAGGCTGAAGAAGTTATCACACAGTTCAGAACAGTGAAAGCTTTTGATGGAGAAATGCGCGAATTTGAAATTTATTCAGAAAGCCTTGATGGCGTTGACTCAGTATATACAACAACATCAGTTGTTCATGGTGTTAAGGATGGCATCGTTGCATTCATAGAAAATGGAATGATCGCCGCAATCTGTTACATCACTTGCTATTTCATTATCAAGAAGCCACAATACGGCATTGAAGTTGGCGACTGCATGACACTATTGATGAGCTTAATGTTCTCATCTATGGGTGCAACACAAGTCTTCACATCAGTCGATAATTTCAGAAAGGCGAATATTTCGTCCAGAAAAATCCTCGAGATTATCAACAAGCAGCCAGACATAGACAGGAAGGCAGGCAAGACTCTGGAGAATGTCAAAGGCAGGATCGAATTCAAGAACGTCGGTTTCAAGTATCCAACAAGAGAAGAATACGCAGTCAAAGACTTAAACTTTGAAATCTCACCAGGTGAGTCTGTAGCTCTTGTCGGAGAGTCAGGATGCGGCAAAACAACGACACTTCAGCTCCTCCAGAGATTCTACGAACTTACAGAAGGTGATATTTTGATCGACGGAATTAGCATCAAGGATTTGTCGCAGGTAAGCTTGAGGTCACAAATTGCCATTGTTCCTCAGTCTCCTGTTTTGTTCTCAATGTCTGTTGCAGACAATATCAGATACTCCAGACAAGCAGCCAGTGATGAAGAGGTCGCCAAAAGCGCAGAGATCGGCAATGCACACGATTTCATCATGTCATTGACTGACAACTATAAAACAGAAGTTATGCAGACATCTCTGAGTGGCGGCCAGAAGCAGAGAATATGCATTTCCAGAGCTATTCTCGCAAACTCGCCAATCCTGCTGCTCGATGAAGCAACAGCCGCTCTTGATACAGAGTCTGAGCAACTCGTTCAAAAGAGCATCGAGTCTGTTAGAAAAGGAAAAACAGCAGTCATCGTTGCTCATAGACTTTCGACAGTCAAAAATGCAGATAGAATTCTTGTTTTCCAAAATGGCCATGTCGTCGAAACTGGAAAACATGACGAGTTAATGGCTCAAAATGGAATCTACTCTGAACTTGTTCGTTATCAGCTTCAATAAACTATATATTTCTTATAAGTGTCACTCCATCGTTTTTCTTCTAGAATTTTCCATGAACACTTCTGGTAATCTATGCTTTGCTCCTTTTCTTTAAAATTGCTACTTTTCCTCGCTATTGTTATATGCGCTTTTTTATTGTTACTTTTCCTCAAAGGGAAAATAAATTTGAGGAAAAGTAACATTAGAAATATACAAGTCACATTAATGAGGAAAAGTAAAAATTAAAAAAGGATCCAAACATAGGATACCTGGAGTGTCCACTGGAAAGTCTATAATATAGTATTTACAAACAGTGCTTTTCAGCTTTATCGTCATAATATAGTTGGATTTGATGATAACAACAGATATAACCATGAA
Source organism: Trichomonas gallinae (assembly GCA_008369845.1). Taxonomy (NCBI): domain Eukaryota; phylum Parabasalia; order Trichomonadida; family Trichomonadidae; genus Trichomonas; species Trichomonas gallinae. Next base: position 40,566 of record MRSU01007705.1, read on the forward strand.
TCATCCGATTTTATCCACATGAATGATTTTTGTTTTAAAATCCGGACATGATGATAAAAAACCAAAGCATAAACCAAATACAGCCATATACCATTAATTTATGCTTCAGCAATTGTTCATCTTGAGATAATCATGCTTTTTTCTTGCAAAATATCAGGCTTAATCTTTAAAGAACAAGCCTACGAGTTTCTAATATCTTTAAAGCTCGTTCAATCATTTGCATTGATCGAGTCACACTAATATTATGATGTCTATAATCATGTTGAGAATCTGGAAAACCCTTCCATTGAATATGGAAAACATTGCAATTAGAACAGAGGCAGCCTAACCAAGGATCTCCGCATTGAGCTGTTGGAATTACAAGTATGGTAAAGTCGTGCATGAAATACATCTTGAATGCATTTGATCCTGTTGGGGTATAAAACATTTTCATGGAAGCAAAGACAGGTGCAATCTCAGATATTCCATATATATCTTGAATTACCTCCCAATTAATTTCAGGGAAATTTCTTTTTGCGGTATTTACTATTTCATCAAAATTAGCAATATGTCTGGAAGTACGATTATTTCTGTTAGAAAAAATATATCGCTCTGGCTTGATTTTTGCTAAATTGTACTTTTCAAAGAAGAAGTCTTTTAGCCTTTTCGTGTGCAAGCCATATGAATTGAGAAACTGCAATGGATAGCAAATTGTTGTGCAAATATCGCAAGTTACATAACGATTCAGTGGTACATGAACTATCCTATCATTAGGTATGTTAAGGAGAGACCAGAATTCAGGCATAACGCCTTTCACGCCTTCGCATACAAAGTAAGCATTTTGTGTATAATATTTTGGCAAATAGATAAGCATGAAAACAAGCGGCTGGCAAATATCAATCATAGTGTGACCGAAAATTTTATCACATTCACCATATCCTAGTGCGATGATATGTGTGTAATGCTGCTTTAGAACAGGTAATTCCTTAAGATTTCTCCTTTCCCAATACACATTTCCGGGCAGTTGTTGCATGTCCGATGTTAGAATATGACCAAAAAAATTAACATAACATCGGTATATAGATACAATATTGTATGTAAAATAACGCGAATCATTATTACCTAGCTTATTGAATTGTGGAATATCAAAAGAATGAGCAAAAGTCATGTTACTAGGATTATCACTATAGATTGTTTGATTAATAAACATATCGTTGTGATATGTAAGAGTGGTTTTATTTTTTCCAGCAATATCTACAGGAGCCCACCAAACTGGATAACAATAAAAAGGTGGAAAATCATTACTGGTCGATATTATCATATACAAGTACGTTAAAAAGAACACGTGAGGAGAAGTAGCAAAGAACTTATAGAATATATAATTATCTGGATAAGATGGGTGCTCCTTTTTATTACTTTCTCGGGCCATCGATTATCCGATTTTTTGTCACTTTTGTCATTTTTTAATGTTAACCAAGATAATTTATTTCTTTCAAAAAGATCTCTGAAATTTGAAGTCAAAAATCTAGTAAATTGAAAAGTGACATCGCCTACTCAATTAACATTTTGCTGTTGATTAATTAAAATTTAATGATAATTTAATTGATCATAGATAGGGTTGTGCGAATTCTCACTTTTTATCAGCGAACGAAATGTGCAATTTTATTCAGCGCGCGAAAAGCGAGACAGAATCCCCTTAAAATATCTGTAATACTCTGCAAATATTAAAAATTATAGTATACCATTGTGTCACTTTTAGACGATCTGTCACTCTAAGCGTGCGAACCCCGAATCCAAAATCAGCGAATTCATCATTAAACGGTCAGTTCGCACATCCCTATCATAGATTTTTGACTTAAAATGAAACTTATCGATTTTTATAAATACTCACAATAATATATATACTGAAACACAAAAATAGAGCTATCTTTTATAATTAAAATTTGCACACTATTGGTATGCGAACCACATCTGTATGGAGGCATCTATTGATATGCTTATGAAAGTAAAAAATCTAGAATTGGTGGAATTTCAACTTCAAATGCCACCAGGTTAAAACAAGAAAAGAAAATTCATTTGAAAACAAACAATATAGTATAATTATATTATAATCCATAAGAGACTACCGACATTTCCACAAGGATAATTTTGATGATCTGGAAATGTGGTTTTTGCGACGAATACTATATGATACTACGATAACTATAGTTTATATATATGAATATTATCATCTAATGGGGTACTTCTGGCATTAAAAAGTGCCGAATTTCTATGAATTTCTATTCAGAAAACAAGGGAAATTCATATCCATATTGATCTAGAGCTATAGATGGAGTTATAGTGTAAATATTTTGTATTTTTTGGATAAATTGAAATATATTACAGATATTCTGTCGGTATCTGTGTTAATAAATTAAAAATCTAAAGGGGTTTGAAGTAAAGATGCTTGTTTGCCAAGATAATAATCTACAAGTTAACTATTTGCAAATTTGTTCTAGGATGATTTTTTTGTGATAAAAATCTGACATATATTAAAAAGGGAGTGTATCCAAAAGTGACATCAGGAAAATACTTGCTGTAGTCACAAAAACAACATCAGGGTGACTCCTCATGGTGTCTTTGGAACTGTCGCAGCTAGTTTCTGCCGGTCCAGAACGAAATCGGAATTTTATTAAACCAGCCGATTTCATTATGGACCGATTTGCAAGCATCTTGTACGCCAAAACACAACAGGCCTGGATATCCAATTTGTCCAAACTCAATGGAATTATATTGATAAGTTTGAATATGAAATGCACAAATTTTGAAATGTAATTAAAGACTCGAAAACAACATGAATAATTGAGAGTTTTTTCCCCTATATAGTTATATTCTATCATATGTGCATCTTATTACTATATGTGTGTCAATCTCTGATTTGCTTCTGGTATCTAGGCAACCATTACTTTTCGGAAATGAAAAGTGATAACTTATGTACCCATTAAACAGAAGTTTGCAACATATGCTGAAATATTTGATCTATCTTTTAATAGTATAATATCTTTATATATAAGTATCCTATGACATGATATGAAAGCTATATCTTTTCTGCAGTCACACGATGAGATATATTGACTTCAATAACCAATATGCTGGTCAAAGTAAGGATCCGCTTATACTCATTTACTTGACTTCTCACATATGATTTGATTTCTTCAATCATCCAGGAAATTGTTTGCATTGTTAAATGTTCATAATTTTTTAATGTTAAAATCTAATGCGATTCAATTGTCAAAAGTTGGCGAAAAATATACAGGAAGAGGCGATTTTAACGAATTAAAGAATTATCTAATACCAATTGCAGATTCAGCTTTAACCCAAGACCCACAATTAATTGAACAAATCCAAAGACATCTTCAAAAAGCAAATTCAGTCATAAAAAGAGAACATGCGAACGTATTACAACAAATTGAAGCTTTAAACGAACTATACAACCATGATATTAATGAAGATTACAATATTCCAGAACGAAACACATTAAATTGGTACGATATCATTATACTACGATATACAATAAAAGAAATAGAGCATTATAACCCATCTGCAATTAAAAATAGAATCGCTTTACTCGAAACTCAACGAAATTTAATGGAAGGTATGATGGATCTCACGCAATATTTGATTGATACACAGAAGAATTTCGCAGTTCGTATGCAAAGAATAGTTCAACCAAGAGATAGATCTCTTTTCCTTTTAGATTATGATGAGAATTGTAGAGCATCTTTATTAAGAAGATTTGCAAACAAATTATATACAAAAGTTCAAATTTTACCACCACCATTCCGATCTAACACAGCTAATAGGGAATGGCTTAATAAAATATTAGATAAAATTCAATGTAAACCGGAAACCACATATTTCTCGGAATTACCAGAAGAAATCGACATATTAGACTACTTTTTATCACCAAAATCTCCTTTTTTGCATGAAGAAGGCTTTGATAATCCGTATGATCGAGAAAATTCACCAGAAGCAGTTAAAGAGTGGATTGATTTAGCAACAATTGTTCTTGCAGAATATGTTCAAACAGAAGACCAAGATAGAGCATCATTAATCGCAATAATAGCTTTAAGATATCTTTTTACTCAAACTCATCCACGCTTTTATCCGCCAAGGAGTCAAGATATAGATCATTTAAACAAAGTAATGCAGAGATTCCGCAATAAAACTCCAAAAGAGCTAAATCTTGTTCTAAAATATATTCCACAGGATCTTCAAGAAGAACCAACCGAACGATTATTTTCGACAGACGCAAACGCACAGCAAGCAGTTTCTTTCATGAGAGAAGCTGAGCTCCTTCTCACTCCGATCGACTCGGCCTACTGTGTCGTAAAAGCTCACGAATGTCTAAGTAGGATGTGCGTTGTTAATGAATTCAAGAACAAAGGTAAAGAGACGTGGACGAACGATGAGTTTTTGGAGAAACTTCCGGGTTTCGATGACATATTCGACATCTGGCGTGCATTTTTATCGAACTGCGATTTAGCAGACCCAAAACAGCTTTTATCCTTTATCCTGGATTTCTCGAAGCTCCCGGGCTTTACAGCAAGAATACTAGCGTCATTAGCGTATTTTGAAGGCGCGGTTAACCAGCTAGAAGCGGAACCTGATGAATAATTATGTTCGATTTTGTTCAAAATTTGTTTTTTGTTTTAAATTGTTATTACTATGCATTATACTAATCATAAATATTACACCCATACCCTCACATTCAAATATAATTATTTTACGACTTTTTTGTCACGGTTTCCATATTATGCCAGTGATATATGGTTTATAGCAGGCCATATATTTCATTGTAGCACCAAATAAAGTCCAAAGTTTATGGAAATTGGAAGAATAAAATAAGGTTATATTTGAAAGATTGAATATTCAAATAATTGATAGGAATTTTGGAATAACCTTTCATAAGAATTAAATTGTAAGCTATTGATAAGATATTCATTGAAAACAAATGTTTCATAAAAAGCTGGTTCTTTAATATAAAAATAAATTGATATTTCTAATATACAGATAATTATCTATATATATCCAACAAAAAAAGTGGAATCAATTGACATCAGAAAAATTGACAACATAATAGTTTACACAGCCCCTATTTTTAAAGCAAAATCCATAAAATGTGTTATAAATAAATGTTTTTGTTTTAAAAATGTAAACTTCATAAAAATCTCCTGTTTTTTTTTTCTGCTCATCAAAAATCTCCTCAAAAAAACAGAATTAATGCCGTCCTTTTCCGTTTCATCCCTTTTAACATCTTTAATTACATTCTGGCAGAACATTGCTATTGCGCTCAAATTCCCCAGACTGAATGTGCCGCCGTGGCTCGCTTTTCTCGCGGAAAAGGTCATATTAACGTTTGAAGGTATCAAAAATTTAATTCCAAAGCTACCTGACTTTGATCTACGTGCCAACTTGGTGTTCATGGGCTTAGGCATCCCATTACTTCTCGATGTTTTAACACTATTTTTCGCGTTACCATTATTCAGAGCAATAACTCACATTCTCGATCTTTCTGCAGGTTTTGGTGTTACATATGTATCAATTGATATGATTTATAAAAAACAAGTTAACTTCCTCGAAATTATTGGATTAGTAATTTGCCTTATTTGGCTTATTGGCCACTGTATTTACCACTTTTTAAAGAAAAAGGAAGAATTTACAGTTAAAGATGCAACACATGAATTATCAAATTTCTATTTCGATGGTATCATCCCTGGATACACAGAAAACCTCTCTCTTTCCGAAATTAACATGAAGCTTAGCAGCATTATGAGTACAGTTCAAATTGTTCCTAGAGTTGCTTCTTCATTAGAAACGATTATGTTATTCGGCTTATCGTTGCTTGTATTCGTCGTTGCATTAGTTACTGTTGGCGCGATTGACATTGATGTCACGATTCCAGCGACTGTTAAACTGTTTTTACCATATTTCTTATTCCCAATTGCATCTATTCTTCTTGTTTTACTCGTTCTCAAGTCTACAGCTCCAGGTGCTAAATTCTTGCTTGAAATCAAGAAATTCATCAAGAGATGGGGTCTCAGATTACTTCTTCTTGCTTTCGAATTGCTCTACATCCCAATCATGAGTGTTCTTTTGTATAGCTTCGTTCCAATCAAATTCGAATGCAGTGAAAAAGGATATGTTCCAATGAGAATTCCGTCATCAAATCCTTATTATTTATTCATCCAGCACAATCTCACCTGCGTTAATGCTAGTGTTGGTAATCCACAATACACAAAGAATCCTCTCAGACTGCAAAAAGAATTAGCCCTTGGCTTCCTTGAAGATGTTCTTGCCGTTAACGGTGGTGTTATTCTCTTCGTTCTCGGCTTCATTATGATTGGTGTCCCTGTTTTCTGGGGTGTTCTCGTTAACATCAACAGAGATTTCGTTTTCGGAATTAACGTTTTCGGTCGCACGATTGAAGAGAAATGGATGGTCCTCACAACCAAACTCAACACAACAGGTATTTTCCTTTTCCAGAAGTACACAGTCAAAGCTGCCAAATGGTCAGTTTGGCTGATTCTTGCCAAGCTCATCATAATGATTTTATCTGCTGCTGGCAATAACTACTACAAGTATGTTGTCATTGCACTCCCAGTCTTCTATATCTGCATGTGTGTCGGTACATATCTCAAGTGGCCATATTTATTCAGACTCAACAACTGGTTAGATTTCATTCTTTACATCCTGAACACAATTTTCACTTTCTTCCCAGTTCTCGCATGCTTCAATGTAAGTGTGAACCCAAAGATCGTCACATATATTTCTCTTGGTGTCATCGCCATTCCAATTATTTCGTGCATCTTGTTCCTCTTCTGCGGATCCAAACCAAATGAAGACGATCCAACAGTTTGGACACAGGACATTCAAGATGAAATTGAAGCACTTGATATCGACCAGACAATGAAACAGAACCAAGGCGTTGAGTCCGTCATGGAGTCAATGCAGAGTGAAATGCAAGAACCAAACAATATTCCTTATTCAGATTCTTCCTCTTTCAGCGAAGATTCTGAATCATCAAGCCGTCGTCACAGGAGTAAGCACAGGAGTAATCGTCACAAGAAGGGCAAATCGAAAAATAGAAGATCATCTTACTTCGAAGAAGACGAAGATTATTCCACCGAGTACGGTGATGATGATGAAGACGAGGATGTTCCAGAGAACGAAGACATGAGAGCCCTCCAGGAGCAGTACGCTACATTCAGGATCGACGATCATCAGAAAGCCATCCAGCAGATGGAGAAGGTCGAGATCAAAGAAGGCGCTCTGAATACGATCTACGATATGAGGGATGGAAGAGCTGAAAAATCGTTCAAGGTTTACAAGGCAATTCTCGCTGTTAGATTCAAGAACTACTACGAAATGCTTGATCTTATTATCGACGCTCAGACAATCGACTACATCATTAGATTCCTCAACATTTGCTCTATTTTCGCGGCGGCTGCTATCGGATGGTACATCTCTGCCCTCCTCAGCTCCACACTCGATAAGCAGAACAAAGACGTTCCACTTCCAAACACATCATGCGTTTGGAGCTCTTACAACCAGACAAGTGGCACAAGCTTCAACATGTCAGAATGCATAACAATCTTTGACTTGTCGAAATAACTTTAATCTATCTTTTCTTGTTTTGTATATAAATTTATTTTATGTATTTTCATCCTTTTTAAATTTTATAATTTTTGAAAAATTTATTTTTATAGTTCTTAATTAATATCTGTAATGTAGAAAAATATGCAAAATGAAATGCTAATCCAGATTTATGAATAATTAAAAAATTATCCAAGAAATTAAATAATTCCAGGAATAGAGCAAACAATTCGTTGGAAACGAGGCATATATCAGTTAATCCTATTATAATATACATTTATAACTTCTCTATCGAATCTTTTGTTTCATCATGAACTTCGAGCTGATCAAATGCATAATACGTCATCAGTGGATTGCCTAATGCATCATAGAGCAATAACAAAGAAAATGCTCATAGATAATTAAATATAAAATATCGATCTATAACAAATTTCGATACTGAATAGCAAAATTGTGGACTGGATTACAAGTGCAATGAATATCTATGCCAAGTCGGCCCATAATTTTGTTTTTCAGGGCTTTTAGTATGAAAATTTCGATGTTTTCGAAATTCTGTTCTCAAAAGTAAAATTATGGACTAGCTTGCAAGTTCAGCAAAGCACCATGCTAACTCAGTCTATGATTTTGCTTTGTAGAGTATTTAAATATGAGAATTTCAATGATTGGCACTGGATGGCTCGACTATGGACTAACTTGCTAGTGTAACGAAGCTGTGTGTCAAGCGAGTTCATGATTTTGCTTTTCGGAGTAAATAAAAGAAGTTTTCCAAGCACCACCTTTTATAAAGTGCTATTTTACGTGTCAAAAAAATGCATTATCTGACATGTAAAACCATCACTTTTCAAGTCAGAAATGAAGTCAAATCCTTTGACATACATTAGGCATATTGGCAAAATTGAAGTGATGTTGTATTAACACCAATCAAAGGGTTGATCGGAAAACTTTCGTGTGGAGTAGAATTGTAATTGGTTTTCCATTGATTGATCAATTTTCTTGATTTAATATGCATCTTCATCATTAATATCAATTGATCTTTGCATTTCTTGGAACTCATCAGGATGCTGATTTGCTGTAATGATGTTGCT
>MRSU01007739.1:0-14146 GCA_008369845.1 Trichomonas gallinae
CTTATTCTTACCACCATCTAACTAATAATCGTTTTCCCCTCAAATTATTTGGGGGGACTGCAAACTGTGGCAAAACTGGGAATTCTGTTATAAAATTCAAAAGTGGACATAAAACGAATTTTTGATGATAAATCGATTATACTACTTATTGTGCATCTATATATGAAGTAACAAGGCAGAGTATAAAATGTACGTTTAGAAATTGAGCAAAATGAATGTTTTTCAGCAAGTCTTCGCAGATGTGAGTCCACATACTGGTGATTTAGTAGCTAAAGAAGGCCACAAGTCTCCACTTATTAAAATAAAGATGAATGAAATATCAGCAAACGAAAATAAGAATCCTAAAAATGCAGCAAGTAGCTGTAAAGAAATTTACTATGCCCCAACAAATAATTCTACTTTCATTAAGAAGGCTGCTACATCTATTAACCCTATAACTCTTAAAGAAAGACCATCTTGTATCAAACCATCGAAATCTAAGTGTTTTCAGCCGGTTGATGTCAAACTGAACTGCGAGAATACAAGCATCAGGAAATTCACGGCTGAAGAAGCTCTTATTGATCAACAAATCAATAAACAAAAGGAAGAGCTCGCTAAAGTGCTGAAAGAACTCAACAAAGTCCATGCTGAAGTCGACAGACAGTTTTTAGAGTCGAAAACTATTGAACAGCAAAATGTCGATATCCAAAACTTCATTATGAACAACAAGACGAAAGAAGAAAAAATACAGAACATCCTTGAGGAATATCAAAGCAAGAGAATGGAATTAGACGAGAAATGGTCATCAAAAATATCTCAAGTCTCCAAATCAGTTTAATTATCATGGATTTATATAGTTTGAATAAACAGTAGATGTTTCTAAGTCTTTCTTAAGTAAAATAGCATCTTTTCGAAATACAGTCAAATTCGGAAATTGCTGACAAGGCCATTATGGTCAAATATAGCCGTGTCTACCATTTTTGATATTATTTTTCTGCTCTTTGAAGAAGAAAAAAAATTAACGAACCATAAAGAGTGAGATTTCTTATCATACACAGTAATATATCAATCCACTATTTTGATATTTTCAACAAAAAATTATAGTTTTCTGGAATTAAAATTAATGTAAAAATAGATGTCCGCGCTGTTATAAAGCCTGTTTCCACAAGTTTTGCTAACCGGTCATAAAGGTCGCGTCCTACCTTTCCGGTCATATTTTTATAAGATTTTGAGATGATATCGTTTGATCGAAAGATTTATGATAAATCGCAAACTTATAATTCCTTGTATTTCTATAATACCAAGCATTATGCTTTTTTTTTTTTTTTTTCAATAAAAAAGTAAATTGCGTTGATTTTGAAAATATGATTCTAAATATAGGTCAATAGTCGATAAATGTTTTAAAATATTTGAATAAAACCGCGAAATATTTCTGAATATAAAAAAACACAGGAAATATCATAATTATGTGGTAAACATTAATACGTCTTCGTTTTATCCAACGTAGAAAAATCGGTAATTTTGAGAACGAAATAGTTATAATTTGAAAGAAAAATGTCAAAATGTAAATTTTTTTTTATTCAATAATTACAAGTGATGCTAAAGATGAACATGGGAAGTTTGGATGAAAGGAACAAATTTGGTTCTCAAGCCAGGCGAAACAATCACATGCACACTCACGTTTCCTGGATTTGATTACTTGAGAACTCCATCAACAGTTGTACTTGATAGTTACACTCCAGAAAAATATTACTATGATAAGAAGACTTCAGTCACACTCAATCTCAGAATTCTTGACGAAAATATTGGAGAGCAAACTGGAAAGAAACAACAAAAGACATGGAAATCATATATGATATAAGCTTCACATACGCCAATATACCTAGCATCTTATGTTCACATTATGATATCATAATTATTGTAAAGCAATTGAGACTTTAAATTGAAAATATAATATGAAAATACAATTATTGTGCATATGTATATCATAATGATTACCAATTATCCTTACTTGATGAAATGATTTTTTGGTTTCCGAGAGAATATGCATTTTTGAAAAAGATTGAATATTGATAATAAATAAGGTAATAAGTGGAATATGATGAATTAATCCTCAGAGCTATTGTATTATATCGATCAAGAAATGATCTGGAATAAACGCAATTGTACATCAATCAGATTTTTTTTATTTTATTTTGATTATATCTTTTCATTGATGAATACTTATTTAAAAAGCTTACTATATTAGTAATAAGCACAATGAATCCCCCAATCGTCATGTTTATCCAATTTCAATCCAAACACCAACAAATATTTGTATTTGATTCAAATAATCATATCTACAATGAACTGAGTTCTAATGTGGGTATATCTCTAACGAGTGTGTCAGTAAAGCTAAAAATACCAGATTGAGTTATGAATTTCTCTTTTTCATGCTCACTGTATTCATCTTCTTCACAAAGTCCACAGATTTCATTCTTTTCATTTCTTATTTTTTAAAATGGCATAGTTATTCTCTTCAAACAATGATACATCTGAATACACTACACAGAGAGAACCCAAGTAATGAAGTTTTGATTGAAAAGCATTAGATTCTAGCACACTTTGCATACACCCAAAATAATTTTAAAAATTGTATAGGCACTAAGAATTTTTTCAAATGGAGCATTCAATTATGATAAATATGTGTTAATATGTAGTATTATTCGATTTAATAAGTATCATATGCGATAAGTGATGTAAGTTCGATAGATCTCTAATGAAGTGATGTCAATGCAATCCGCAAATTAACAGAAGATTCATTCATAAACATATATCTTGCAATCCAAATTTCATATTTTTAAGTATTTTATACGGCAATTTTCTGCCGGCACACTTCTCTCTAACGACTGATGGGTAATAAAATAAGGTTATTTTTCCTGATTAATTGAAGAATTGCAGCACTTGTGTTTATTTTCGCTAAATAAATAAAGCTTTGCCATGATATAGACTTTATTCTCTATATATCTACAATGCTTGTTTTGCAAGAAAGTCAAATTTGACGAAAATCTCATTTCGCATTTCGAAAAATTACGACAGGATTAAAAATGTTAACAATAGAAAATTAGACCATTAATCATATATTTATAGATATTCACAGTCAAAAATTTCTCAGACATAGCAATTTTGGCTAAAAATAGAGGTTTATTATTGAACACTGTTGATAAATTTTAATATTTTGGAACAAACAACAAAAAAAACTGTTTTTAATCAGTAAAAAAATTGAAATCTCTTTCTATTGTAACTATTGTTCTATTATCAGATTCATATATTAAAAAAAAGAAGGATGTCATTTTTAAATAAAACTTTGGAAATTTCTAATATTAGAAACAAAGACCATTCGTAATAGATTATGTTGCCTGTCATAATTATTTTGAGAAGATTAAGTTTCATTAAGAATTCTATATCGTAAATGGCAATTTTAATTTTCTTTGCTATTACTGGATAGTATACATTATACTACCATTTCGGTATAAATATATAACCAAAAAAATATATGTCACTTTTGAAGTTTGTCGTCTCATATTGTTCTATACATATTATAGATGGAAATTAGAATTAATTTATTTGAATAAAGCCGATTAACTTTTCTGAATACAAAATAATACTCGGAATTATTGAAATACCAAGATAAGCATATAATGTGCAATATTAAATCGACATATTGTTTTATCCAACGTATATTTTGAGAACTCGGTTTTTTATTGAGAGCGAAATGTCAAAATGTAAAATTTTATTTTTAATTCAATAATTACATGTTATCTTTATTCGCCTGCACGGCTTTCTCCTATGGAGAAGGTATATCTTTCTGCGATGGATTTAATCCGAACGCAGCTTTCGATATTTCATACGGTAACTTTAACCATAACCAGGCAGTTTCTCAGCAAGGTTTTCACGTCAGTTTTAGATTCTATGATGATAATGATCAACCTCATTATTTATTGCCTGCTGCTAAATGGAAAACTCCCACAATGACTCTAGATCACCCAAAAAACTCTGGTAAAAATGTTGCCCAAATCACTTTTGATAAAAACGCAAAATATGATTGGAACAAGAAACTCCTCCCAATTAAGTTCACAGTTAAAAACTTGCAAACCACCAAACCTCTTCGTTATGATCTTGGTGTTTTTGCAGATATTAGATTCTGGGCTGATGATAAGGCACCAACAGAGTGGGCAATAGAAAATGCTGCTATTAAAATATCGAAAAAGAGCTTAGCTAATAAAAATGTTATACTTGGATTAAAAGGAACACAATTCCCAGATGTTAACTCAATTTTCATGGGCCCATTAACAATAGAAAAAAAGGGTCTTGGAGATATGCCATTTTGGTCAAATGAAACACATCCGTTCAAAGCAGGAGACGATACGAACGTTGCCTTCGCATGGTGGAATAGAACCCTTGGTGCTGAACAGTCAGAAGACTTAGGTATCATTGCTGTTACAACACAAAAAATCCAGAGAAGACCAATTGTTGAAGATATTCAAATAAAGACAAACCTTGAAAGTAAATTCAACGTTAAAATCCCTGTGAAATACTATGATGCTAAAAATGAATGGGTAGACGTAAAGCTCCAAATAGGAAATTCGGCCCCAATGACTGAAAGCGTTATTCTTAATGCAGAAACTGGAAAAATTAAGGGCACAGTCATGTTTACTGTTAATATGCCTGCTACTACAGCGAAATACACACTTTGGGCAACAACACGCAACGGCAACATCGAATCATATCAAAAATTCAAAGGAACATTACTTATGGAAGGCTATAAAGTTCCTACCATAGAGTTCACGAAAGAGCCTGAGGGTGAGTATTTTGCAGGCAAAGAAATCCTTATTCAAGGTATAGCTAAAGATGAACAAGAGGTAACAATCAAGTACAAGTTTGATGAAGGAGCTGACAAGGATTTCCCACCTGTTAGTACAATAGAAGATGGAACATATAAGTTTTCATATAAGATCCCAATGAATTTAGACCTTGAAAGAGATCATGACCATAGAATTACAGTTTGGGCAGAGGATCCACTTGGCCAGTCCTCAAAAAAGAAGACATTCAATTTCAGACTCAAAACTCCAAAATACGCGATAGTCAACTCCGCTTTCGCATCAGAAACAAAGGTATTACCTGGTACCACTGTTATTATATTCGGTGATGTTTTAGACATCGACAGCGATAACATTTCAGTTTATGCTTATTGGAACTCAGAAACAGATAAAAGTCCTAAATTACTTGGTACATATGCAAACACAAAACGCGCAAGCACATTTCCTTTCGAAGGCTTCTTTGATGTTCCAGAAGGCTTATCACCTGGTAGATATCACATCTACCTTGAACCGAGAGACACCGAAAATACTGCTGGAGCCACGAAGTATAAGCTTGGTATAACAATTGTTAGTCCTACTCCACCAGATCCAATTAAAATTGCTAGAATCTTTGAGGGTGATAAGAATAATGCTAAAGTCTCCTCAGATGCTTGCTTCACTCTTCATTACCAGAAAGATAAAGAAACGCCAATTCCATTATCTAACAACGATCGAGGATTCTTCGTTGCTTTAAGAGTCGCAGATGAAAACCATTATGGATGGAATAGACGTGTGTTTGTCAAGAAGGCGACACAAGAAGCTGAACTCGATGGAATCAATGTTAAATATTTCAGTGCATTGGATCCAGTGTCAAATTACTTCCAGGCTAAGTTCAACATCACTAATAATGCATACTATAACAGAGAGTTTGAACTTAGCATGTTCGTTGATTCAAAGTTCGGAAATCAAGAACAGATTGAACTCAGAGATGATGGCAAAGGTTTCATTGTCAGTGATGAAGAACAAGATATATATTACACAGTGTTCACAACATATCGAAATGACCCAATAGCTACTTATAACATCAACCCATCCTGGAAACCAAGCCAAGGTTATGATGTTTATAATTTGCCATTCTTCTCTGAAGATGGGGACGCTAAACCATTGTATGTCGGATCTGATCCAATGTACTCTATTTATTGGAAAGGAAGAGGTAAGATTATCAGGCCAGGAGAAACAGTAACATACACACTCACATTTGCTGGATATGATTACTTGAGAACTCCATCACATGTCGTTCTTGATTCTTATGTTCCGGATAGACCTTTCTATGAAAAGAATACACAAGTTTCCCTTCACATCACAGTCATTGATGAGAATATCGGAGAGACAATCAATTATCAATATAACTTGAATGGACAAAATGAACCTGAACAGAATTTCAAAGTCACATCCCTTCCTCACACACTTGAGAAGACAATCAACCTCGGAAATGGACCATTCTATGACTTTACTCTCGTAGTCTGGGATGTAGTATCGAAGCTACCTACTGAACTCCATAAGAGATTCGTTGTTTCCAGACCACCAACAGTTTCATTTAACCTTGACAGGATTAAGCGAGATGTGGTGCATGATGATGCAATTGAAATCTCAGGTAGAATATTTGACGAAGAAGATGATGTTTCAATCATGTTAACATTTGCTGATGGAGCCAAAGAAGAGCTTGTTGGAAAAGTCCCATCAAGTGGCACTCAAAGCTCATTCAATCTTAGCTATACAATCCCAAGGGATCTTCGTGCAGCTCAAGATTACACATTAAAACTTTGGGCTGTTGACAAGAATGGACTCCCATCCACTCAACAAACCAAAGAAATCACCATTCACGCCAGAGACTATCCAATACTCTCAAGGGCGGGCTTCTCCAAGAAGATCTGGAAGGCAGGAGAGAAGATCCTTGGCTATGTCGCTGTTCAGGATTCTCAAATTGGAGAAAGAATGTTCATGGAGATTTGGGTCAAGTTTGGCAATGACGCCGAATGGAAATTCGTTAAAAAATACAAGAACGAATGGACAGATCGTCATCCATATGCTTACTACTATGATGTACCAACTGGTATTAAGTCAGGCACATATGATGTCTATGTTATGGTTGTTGATTTCACTGGTCTTCCATCCACAGAACAGATACATAATACAATTCTTATCATTGAGTAGTAAAATTTTTGGATTTGATTCAAAATTTAGTATTTTCAACATATATTTATTCTTTATACTCATGGATTTATATAAAATATGAATCTAAGTTTAATAATAATGTGTATATCGATTTGAACTTTTAGCAGATTCTATGCCAGTAATATGAATTACC
The DNA here is from genome assembly GCA_008369845.1 of Trichomonas gallinae. Lineage (NCBI taxonomy): Eukaryota > Parabasalia > Trichomonadida > Trichomonadidae > Trichomonas > Trichomonas gallinae. Next base: position 7,186 of record MRSU01007739.1, read on the forward strand.
ATTTTCGAAAAGAATTGAGATAAAATGAATAAATTAAATCCACAACCATTCAAGTGGAATTTACATAAGTATCAAGATGTGGAAGTGAAAAATTCATCAATAATAAAGCTTTATCATGGTCAAAAAAATAAATTTTTTATTTATTCATAAACAAGATATTTTCACTTATTATTAACCAAAGAGAGTTATAGTAAATTACATATATTGATCAGATGAAGTTTAGATTTGAATTGAAAAAATATTGTTTGGATATGATTTGAAAAATAATGTAAATGGGTGTATATAAACAGTAAGTTTTAGATTTCCTTAGCTTAGTAACTACATATCATTAGAGCTATACCTTACAAAACATTTCGATGAATTTATTTATCGCTCCATTTTGTTTGGAAATGAATGATTGCCAAAACAATGAGCATGAGGGAAATCCACGGTGACAATCTTTCACCGGCGCGCGCGGCTTTCCATAAAGATGATCTCCAAAAAGAAGGGCTGTCTTTCACGAACCAGCGTGATGCGTATGGCTTGAGATAATATGCTGTGCAGATAAAAATTAATAAAACTGTAAGCATTCCAGTCAATGTGAAAATTGCAGCCATTCGAAAAAAAAATTGACAAATTTGTTTAAAATAAAAGTTTACATGTCATAATGTATAGAATAAGGTTAATTGTTTCATTTTATCGGACTGATTTTTTTGGGCCTAGCAGCTCCAATCTTTGTTTTAGTACGATAAACAAAGCATCAATATAATCTATGCTTTCTTCCCGATACATAAATAATATATTTATCCTCATAAAAATGTTATATTTCATATATATTTGCAATTTTAAATATATTCTATGAAATACTACTTAATGATCGAAAAAAATGACTATTAAGTAGCTATTAATGGATATCTAAAGTTGTAAATTCTCGAGATAAATTCAAAATTTTATTTTAATCATATATCAAATGCTTAAGTATATAAAAAATTGTAAATGAACAAACCTCATGCTGTAGCTAGTCATTTTACTTTATTATCTTTACGTCTCAGTCAAATCATTATCAGTTGTAGTTGATTTGAAGTTTTGTATTGTCTTAACCTCAAATATTTATCTATGTCCTTCTTCTTGAGAGTAGATAATATGATGAACTCGGCGAAAAATATTTTACTTAAGTAAAGTAGCAATTAATTTTGGATACAAGTCTACTATTGTAGAGTTTGTACGAATGCATATCTTGTAGCGTATAATATCACGAATAAGAATAGTTTGCAAAAAATATGTCCTTTTCTTCGTTAAATAACTTGTGTCCATATTTTTAATCTCGATGTTGATGTGATTGTTAACAATCGTTATACATGATAATACATGCTGGATTGATAAGGAAGGGAGACATAGAATCTGAGATCAAATTATTGAAAATCAAATAATGATGGATGAGCAATGATAATTATATCAGATTCTAGTTGCACTTAGGCATCTGCATCGTTTGTAGAACGTCAATCTCTCTGTTTTTGCATTCTAAAGAAGTTGCAAAACAAGAATGAAAAATAAATGATGACAAAAATGTTCAAAATTACAATCATTTTTTAAAAAAATTGCAAAAATTACCATAACAAAAAAAGAAAAATCGAAAAATAAATAGTAAAAAAGGCTCTATAATAAATAGTTAATAGGAATATCAAATAAAAATGCTAATAAAGAATTTTTTTTGAAATCGTTTAATGTGTTGCCTGGGAACTACTGAAATGAATCATTTTTCAAGTTTTGAGCAAAATTTTTTTCATTTCTCAAAAAAAAATTTTTTTGTTTTTTTAAAACTTGATGGCTACCAATTCAGCTAATACTAGAGACGTACAGTTCGTAGATTCTTCGGACGTGAAGTTTTCTGCGACGGACATTTATCAATTACCTCATTTTATACGAAATTCATTATCAGATTTCTTGAATTCTGCGAATCCTGTTACCCATGGTTACAGATTCCTGACACAGCTTGGTACGGGAGCGATGTCCCGAGTTTTCCAAGTCGTTCAAGAAAGTAATGATGAAGTTTTCGCAGCAAAAGTATACGATAACACGCAAATAAGCCGCCCAACATTATCTGATGAAGATCCTCCATACGTTTGCATTCAGAGAGAAATCGATATCATGGCCAAACTCTCTCATCGATACGTAATTTCTCTAATTGATGTTTTCAACGATGATGATACAAATTGTCTTTTTATTATAGTACCATATGCTCCTCTAGGCAATTTAAAGTCATTACTCAATAGAAAAGCAATCAATTCAAATGAGTTGAACGCCTGCTTCCATCAGACAGCCATAGCGCTTGCATATTTGCACTCGCAGAATGTAGTACATAGAGATATCAAACCAGAAAACATCCTTGCTTTTTCAGAAGATTATTTTGTTATTACAGATTTATCTGTATCTCAAGAATTAGAAACAGATGATCAATACTTAGTCGATACAAAAGGATCTCCAGCATTCCTAAGCCCTGAAGAATGCGCGGGAGGCAAATTCAAACCAAAACCCGCAGATGTTTGGTCTTACGGCATATCTCTTTACTTTTGCTACTTTGGAGACTTTCCATTCTCCATTGGCGAATGTGAAGGTCTTGCTTTCGCTAATACAATGATGGCCGTAGATGAAAAACTCAAAACTGAGACTTTGAAAATACCAGAAAGCGCAAACCCGCAGCTTAAGGATTTGCTTGAGCATATTCTCGTCAAAAACCCAGAAAATCGATTTACTTTTGAACAAATCGTTCAACATCCATTCTTCGACAAATCGAGGAATATTGATGAAGAAAACGCAAAAGATATCGATTACGAGGAAGAATTCAATCAATAAAATGTTTGTTTACTTATCTTCATTTTCTTTAACAAATCATTAAGTCAAACAATAGTTTTTAGCCAATAAATTTTATATAATATATCAATTTATATAGATGTCACTAACTAAATGAAAAATAAAAAAATTATTCAAATCAAAAAGAATTAAAACCAAAACAAGCAGAGATTTATATGAATAAACTATATTTATGCATAATTCTATAATGTAATAGTATGATTAATGAAAAAGAAAAAAATTTGAATTTTATAACATGAATAATATACTTTATAAACAAATACATACAAATCTAAGCAGAAATTGGTGTCGGATACATTATAATTGGTGATCTTGGCAAGTTCATTTCTTGGATCTTGTTAAAAACTAACCATCTATCATTGAATACATGGCATCCAAGTGTTTGAACTGGCCTGCTGAGTAAGGACTCGATATCCAAAGAGATTCTTGGGGAGCTGACTTTGATCTGTGGGAAGTACTTCTCGTTAAGGAGGACTTCTCCTGGGATCATTGTCTTAGAGATGATGCCGACAACTTCTAATATATGGGAAATTTGGTATAATTTGCAGAGTGTTGTCTTGAATCTGTTGTTATTGCGTGAAAGGAAAGTGCTGATCTGCTTGATATCTAATGTATTGCGATTGAAAGCCAAGAAGGACATGAGGAATTGTGTTGTAAGATTTGAAATTGTAACAGAATCACCTGTTTGGAAAATTTCATCAAGATCTGCTTGGGCATATGATTGATTAACTTCATTAGATAGACTCTGAAGATGGTCCTTAACATTGCTCATACCAAGCCATATGAAACAGTCAACGTTCGTTTTTTGGCAACATCCAGCAGACTCTAAAACGTTAACTACATCATAGAAACGTCTTCTCTGGAACCCAAATCTGTTGCAGAGCTGTGTAATTGTGTATGTTTGCTTTGGTTCATGTTCCAATGTATCAACTAAGTAGATAATTGATGTTCTAAAGCTGTCAGTACCCTTCTGGACTGGGTATGATGCTGGCATAGCAGTCATGACTGGTGATGGCTGATAGTAGTAGTAGTTCATTTATAAAAATGATATCATTGATATTTTTTGTAGCGTTGTTGATAGTTATCAAAATTTGAGAACCGATATTTCGCTAGTTAAGAATTTTTCTTAAGTTTACAAACGCTCACCCATTCAAATAAAGCGCTAGCGTTTTCAATTTTGAATCAACTATCCAAGAAGCAGTTATCCAAGCATCTACTCACTATTCTATGTCTGTTTTTGTAGAAAAATCGGGAAAATGAGATTTGATAAGATATCTGTTTTAGCGGTCTGAATTTGTGGGTAGATCAGTACTCAAAAGTTTAAAATTGAGATTAAATACTGCAAATGCTATTATACATAATATTCCGTGAAGAAATCGATAAAATTTTTATCAAAATTTTAATTGATTATCATTTTCAATCGAAATTGTACATGCTTGGAAATTATCTTTCATATGAGAATTATATACATGTGATTCTAAAATTATTTTTACGCTAGTTATCAATTTTTTCTTAGCTATCTAACACATTGAGAGCTATCTACTAAAAAGCGGAAGTCATTATTTACTTATCATTGATCATATTTTAAAGTTTTCGTGGAAAATAATCTTTTCAAAATTTGATTGTTAAGAAATCGGACTATCACGATTTAGTTAAGTTTATTTGGATTATTACATATAAAAACATCTATTTATGCAGAAATTATGAATAAAATTTTCATTTTCCCTATTATTTCCGCGACAATATAAAATTATTATTGCATTATATGTTTTATCACTTTTTCATATTACATATTATAAAATTATATGTTTTTAATCATACTTTCATTGTTTTTATTGAATTTATGAAACAAATCATTTTAACAATCTAGACATCTCATCTGCAATATATATCTATTAAAATTCGTTAAATTTTTGAAATTTTTTTATCGTTTAAAGAAATTATCTGCAAAATTCAGGTTTTTTATATTCAGAAGGAATAACAAGACAAAACACTATTCATTATGATCATTTATTTATAATTTGTGTGTTGTATAATCTTATCGAAAATTAAAACTTTAAAATAAATGCTTGCTGAACAAATATGTAACTAACTTATTTGTCAAATATACGAAATCTATTATTCTGATAATCATTATCCCCATATAATCTTGAAATATCTTCATTCACCATTTTCCGATAATATTTTGAGGCAATATAGGTATTGAAATATTATCTAATTGTGTTATAGGATAATATAATGCAATAAAATTAGATAAAACAGGTTCAGTCTGCAAAAACAATCAAGACAATATAATTCCTAAAGACATTATCACATTGTTGCTATCTAAATCCTATTTATACATCATATATATCTTCATTTTAGTGTGCAGTTAGTTAATTTTGTATTTTCTTCAATGAAGGAAAAATTTGATATGATCTTAAACCATTTTTAGTCTAAAAATAGAATCTTTATAAGTATAATAATCAATTTTTTATTTTTAATTGATTATACTCTTGAAATTTTCTAAATTTTTCAAAATTATCACCAAAAACTCTAAAATATCGGAATATAATGTTAAGTAGGGTGTTTTTATTCGATCGCCAGCATAAAATGATCATTTTTTTTATTTGATGCAAGTAAATTCGCTACCAAAACAAATTCCTCTTACCAAGAATCTCCAAAAATACATCATAAGGCTGCCGGAGGGAAGGTATGACTTCTCTTTTAATAAGCTCCAGAAGATAAATATACAAGCAGCTAAAAAAATTTGCGAGGAATTCATCCACGACTGCATATGGACGAACAGAGTCATGGAAACACGAACAATTAACTTAAAACTCCATAATCCTACACCGTTGATGATTTATATCAACAATAAAATGGAGAAACTTTATTTAAAGTTACAAAATAATGCATCTGATTATATAGATGCCAGAAAATCAGAAGTTCTTCAAGTTTATGAACTTTGCAAAACAATTTTAGATTCAAAAATTGAAATGCCACGGTTTTTGATAAATATCAGCCTTATTCCGCATTCCACAGACCAAAATATAATGACTGGATACGAAGCAATCAACCGAATCAACTCCTTAAGACTTCTTTTAGATTCATATCAAACAATACAAAAGATTCCTGTAGCTGCAATACCACAAAACCAGGTAGTTAGGCTTCTCGACATCATCTGGGATAACAGAAACAAATACACATCTTGGTTCCCGAGATCAATTGCGACTGACAGAGTTGAGGAGTTCGTTGCTACGTTTAATTTTAAGTTTGACGCGATTTCCAATGAAGGTTTCATAGTTGCAATAAGAACCGCAGCAAAACATCTTATCAAACTTTTGGGATATGATGAAACAAGGTTTTTCATGGTGTATTTAATTGTCTACAGGTATGCATTCGACAAAACATACACTTTGACATTTCCAAAACAGAAGTTTGTCAAAAAATTTAATGAAATTATAGAAGATACAACTGTTTACTGCGAAAATGCTATAGAACACATGACATCAGCCAAAGAATCATTAACAAAGATGATGTTTGAGACGAATCCAATAGATATTGGTTTCCATCTCGGATGCGTCAATGCTAACGTCGCCAGCGCCGTGAAATCTCAATATGCAGCTGAAGGAAAGAAGATCCCTGTGTTTATTTCGTATGACGAGTCAGTTGCTGTTTATCATAAAATCTTCATTGAGATGCAGTACGGATACATCGCGCAGATCTCTAATTACCTCGATTCATTCACTCGTGACCGCGAATTCCCAGAATTCTACAAATGCTCATGTGAAGCTTTTCATTCTTGCGCACAAGTACTACTTAGCGCAGCAGAATTCGCTTAATTCAATTTTATTGTTTGTTTAGATTTTTAAACTATGTTTGTTTGGATTTATTTTATTTTTCACCCTTTGAACTCACCAAATGTTCATTCATACAATCATGATATTGAAGGCCTTTGATATTATAACAAAGTTTGCATTATATTTTCATGAATCAAGCTAGGTGTTATATCTTGTTAAATAGCAACGTTATTTACAAACTTTACAACAGTATTTAAGTATTTTATGGTTTTGTGTGTGCGATATTTGTGTGTTCCTTTGTGTATCATATTCTGCCATGAGGAAAGGAA
>MRSU01007775.1:0-17319 GCA_008369845.1 Trichomonas gallinae
GCTCAAGGACTGGCTCAAGGCTCAGCTCTTCGACCCATCCGCTGAATACGACCAGCTCTACTAAATCTCTATAAACTGATTCTTTATTCGTAAGCCTTAAATTCTCTTCTTTTTTTTTTAAACTGAGATGCCTCTTTGAGTGGGAATATAAGGCAAAGTGATAAATTTTAATAGTGCTTTCTTTCAGAAGCTTTAAATACATCTATTAGAGCCAGGCAGAGAACCATGCGAAGTAAGAACAACAATTAGCGTAAATACGAAAAGAATGCAGCAAATATGAACTGTTCGACCCAGCACAAATCAAGAAAACTCTAGAGCAAATCGTGACTGCAGAAGAAGTCGATGGACAGATAGCATATTTCAGCTCAGATCATGGACAATTAAAACATGTAATATTGACCCGAAGACTCTTAAGGAAACTTCTCAGATCTCTGCAGAATTTGATTACTTTGAATTAGAATTAACTCTTTATTTTTATTACACATACATTCTATTGACCTTTTCATGTATAAAATAGTATTATTTCTTTTAATATTAAATTTTATTCTTTCAATATCATTATTTGAATTGTTAAACAAAGTATATCAAAGATGATAGAAAATTGTCGCCAAAATCTATAGAATATACTATTTTTTTATTCATGATTTCACCAAGAAAAATCTGTTTAAAGCATTATGTCGAATGTGAAAGAATCATCCTGATAAAACAAAACGCGATGAAAGATTCCAGATTTATCAGGAGCAATTTTGTTTGAATATATTGATTTTGACTAAATGGAATAATATAAGTGTAATAATATAAAATTTTTATTCAGAATAAATTGCTTCATATAATTCCTGATGTAGTCTTTCTCTAGTCTCATCATCATAATCCTTGATATATACGAGCAATTCATAAATTTCGCCTGGCTCTGAGTGAGTTGCTTTGTCACATTCTTCGCAGATTTTCTCGAAGACTTTTTTGGGATCCGAAATGGAAGGATAATTCAATGCAGAATCAAGGAAAAGATCTCTCAAGTCGCTATTTATCTTGAATGCATCAAGTATTGCCTTGAAACCTGCTGTGAAAAACGTATAAGCAGATTGCATTGTTGATGCATCGACGACATCATTTTGGATCAAATTTTCACATTCTGTCTTGCATTTTTCGAGTTGTGTTCGTTCGACATTGTAATCAGGAAGATAGTTCTCAATTACCTCGAGGTAAGGAAGAATTTGATATACATTTGACCAAGCGCTATAAGGCTTTGTTATATTCGGCGCAGTAATCTGTCTTAGACAGCAATTCAATTGTTCTCTGATGAGTGGAAGATAAGGATGGATGCCGTATTTTTTGTTAAAATTTTTGAGTCTAGTCTTTTGGCATCTATTATATCCGGTTGATAATGTTTCATGGAATTTTAAGAAATCAAAGATACTGAGAGCCGTGAAAATGAGGTTATTCGATGCATTCTGAAGAATATCGTTGTATGATCGTATTGCTTCTTCATTCGACAACGTTTGTTGCTTATATAATCTCATGCACCAATCTACCCAGTTATTCTTGAATTGCTCCTTGGCAAGCGCAGAAAACTCAACTCTGTCCTCAAGTCCAAGAATTGCTTGTTTTAATATAAAGTCTTTAGCAGTTATTCTATCTCTATATGATGCATCAATAATACGCATAATGTTCAATTTGATACCGTGATTCCATAGAGACGATAAACCACGGTAAATATTGAAGAATACAATGTAAGAGCGATAATGTTTGAATAATTTTGATAATTTTGCTTTGATTTCGTCATCTGGCTCAATAATAATGAATCCATTCTTGAGATTGACCTTAAGATCACTGTTTTGATACGTAATGTCTTTCGGATGCTTTGTATCGAAAAATTGAGCAAACTGTATAATACCTATATCATCGATTGCTTCATGCTTAGCTTTACATTCAATACCAATTGCAATATATGCAAAATAATTTTTGTCATTATTCAATGTATTGAGCATTGATTCGACGTAATCTAGCAAGTTATTTTTATTCTGGTCTTTATAAACTACCTGATGCGTGCAATTAGTTATAGGGCACGTGATGTTGTCTGGAAACATTGCAAAATAAAAAATTTTTGACTTAAATTTTATCACTGTAGAAAAGACATAAAAATATGAAATTTAGATTGCCAGATATATGTTTATGAATGGATCTGCTGTTTATTTGCGATTGGGATTGACTTCACTTCATCACCCTTCTATCGGACTTATCTCACTTATCGCATATAATACTTATTAAATCGAATATGACTACATATTAACACACATATATCATAATTGAATATCCTATTTGAAAAAATTCTTAGTGCCTATACAATTTTTCATTTTTATAATTATTTTGGGTGCATGCAAAGGCATTGTTGCCACGAAATTTCGTTCAAATCGCTAGAGAAACAAGAGTTGGAATACCTTTCTTCTTTTTAACACCTCCTTTATTTTTTTTTTTTTTTTTTTTTTTTTCTCATCCCCGTATTTTTACTACCTTCTTTATTTCCCAATTCTGGCAAGTACCAGACAGATCCAACTCTGATGTTTGTCAAAGAACCTAAAAATAAAGTGTCAGATTTTCTAAAAATGACATCAAGAAAGGTTAATTGTAAAGTCAGAAAATGACAAAATATTTTAATGGGGGGAGGAACCATTGAATCTTAAAATCGGGATTCATAATGGCTGCAGATGCCACTGTGCTACAAAGGGTGGCACAGCTACATATGGTGGCAGGGTGGCATCTGCAGTCGTCATTAAAAACGCAAATCGAGATTATTTTGACTCAGATCGAGACCTCTTGCTTCTTTAACAGATAAAACCATAGTATTACATGATATATATCTATCTCACAAAAGTAATCGGCACACAGCATTAAAGATAGGCAAAATGCAGAAGTGGGACATGAATCCAAATTAACTTCATCATTTGCATCATATTATTCTACATCTTTGACAATATGCGAATTATAGCTTGTCATTGGTATTACAGGTAATCCATAAAAAAGTTTTTAGCGAATTCAAATTTTTTTTCATTTTTTATCGATTATTTTTCATGTCAAGATGATATTATATTTCTATAGATGAAGTCTACTTATTGATTTTGATAATAAAAATAATAATTTTATTCATAAAAATTAAATACTTAAAGATTTATTTATATAAAACGCCATATTAAAAAAATTAACTTATTATTGCTTAATGCTTGTGCTTGCCGCCAGATCCAGAGGACTTCTTCGAGCGGTGCTTATGCTTCTTGAGCTGACCAGTTCTCCTGTCAATCACGCCGCGGTCAACCTGCTCCTTGAAGCAGTCTTGGCAGCATGGCTTGCCAGAAACGTTGGAGAATTTCTTGCCAAGAACACCTTTGTCGCAGAACTGGCATCTGAGACACTGCGGGTGCCAGATTGTGCGGCAAGCAGTGACGGGTTCATCCTGAATTGGCTTTCCGCATCCAGCGCATGCAGGCTTATCTTCTGTAGCGCATGATTTGCACTTAAGGATGCCGTAGTTGAAGACGCATGTGTTTGGCTTAAGTGTACCATTGCAAATTGTGCACTTAAAGTGTTCTGTGTGCCAGTAGATATTTTCCATCTTACTTGCTTGACCGAAAATTGGCTGATTGCAGTGAGCGCAGATCTTCTTGCATGCTTCCCTGTAGCATGGAATGCAGTAAAGTCTGTCTTCAGCGACGCAGTAGATTTGCTTGTTGATATCGCCTCCGTTATCTGGAACCTTGTTGCACTTCGGGCATTTCTCGCAATCTGGGACATGGTAGTAGTACTTCTTGCCTTCCCAGAAGTATGATTTAGTCTTATCTGTTGGAAGGCATGGTTTCTTGCATGCAATGCAAACTGGGAAGAGCTTCATGAGTTCTTCGTAGCAACCGTTGCAGTATGGGATGCTGTAAAAGCTCGAAATTTTGCTAGAAAGTGTCATACGCGCGTTGCATTTTTCGCAGAATAGACAATTCTTGTGATAAATACGTCCGAAAAGGAGAGCCGATTCGTTACGATCTGCTAACTTTGTGCAGCGTGAACATCTGTCGTTGTAGCACTCCTGGTAGCAAGCTGGATGAAAAACTAAATCATCTCTGCGGGCGAATGAGTTGTGGTCCATTCTTTCACGGCAAAGCGAACAGTTGAAGCATTCAAGGTGCCACTGGCGGTCGGCTGCCTTAATCGCTTCTCTCTCGATCTTTGTATTGCAGAATGGGCAAATTCCAGGCGGAACATCGGGAATATGCCAAAGACGGCGCGGCGGCTCGTACTCGGCAATCTGGATCTTAACAGCGAATGGAAGGAATTCGCCCTGATATGGTTTCAAGTTAGTATTAGTCATTTTATGTATTTAAAAAACTAAACAAAAAGCAGATTTTAAATTTACGATTATTTTGGCCTCAAAAATGTCACGTTTTTTTCAGTGATTTTATTTTTCTAATTTTTTATTTGCCGTTTGCTTTCTGCTTAGTCTAACATTTCGATTTTTCGCTATTTCGGAGAAAAATAATAATTGCTTGCTAATATTAAAATATTTTCGACAAAAAACCAATTTTTTGTTATGCTTATACAATATCTATGTTAAATATAAAACAGTCTTTTGTTGAACGATAGTGCTCTGAAAAATCTTTTTTGCAAAAATCAAAAACAACCCTTTATATTGATTTGTTGTATGATATTATAGTATTACAGCTGTGACAAATGATAAAATTGTTTTCAAATCCAGAGGTTGAATAGTAATGGGCAAATTCGCAATAGATATTTCACCACCTGCCAAACTAGTACCTCTGATGCTAGCGATTCAAACGCTTGTTTATTTAAAATTTAATGATAGTATTTCAAGTTTGTCGATTTCTCGCATTTGTCATATGCCAATAAATCATCCTCAATTGGTTCACAATAAAATCCATTCCGTTTAGTTATATCTTAAAGTTGGATTAAGATCGGACAAATTTCGCATGGGATCGGAGATGCAAGTTATTCGCAGTCATATATGAATAAAAAGCAAATTCCTACCCAATACACGAAATATAAGTCCTCAATATTGAATTTTTAAAAAATTCAATTTTGCATCAACAATAACTTCATGCGTGCACATAAAATTCAGCTTCTGGTTAAGCTATATATTGCAAATATACCTGAAATTTTATTAAATAAGTTAGATTATTATAAATTTCATAAATAAGGTTATTTTGAACCACATTTTCTTTCTTTTGAAAGTTTTGAAGAATGTATCATCTTATTGGACAACATATTATTATTCGCAGAAACAAATATCATACAAATATATAAGAAAGAAGTCATAATAACAAGATTTTTCTAACTCAAAATTTTGTGATTTTTGTGATATAAGCGATAAATGAATATAATTGTATGACAAATATAAATCGCCTACAAAATTAATATTTATTGTCTGAAACATTCCTAAAAATATCTATTAATCATCGAGAAAAATCGATGAATAGCGCCCGAGAAATCATTAAATCCAAGTTCTAAAAGAACGAATTTGACAATTTTGGATTTACTCATACATATTGTATTAGATCATAGAACCCAATAGTGCAATTTGTAAAAATTTTTAAAGGTTTTTCAATGATTAATTAGAATTAAATCCACCAAAAATATTCCGATTACTACGAAATCTTAGAATTTGATTCTTCAGATTTATGTCCTATAAAATGACAACTTACAGCAATTAGAGAAAATTCTAAAAAAAAAAACTGAAACATATTCTTCTTTATCAAAAATACAAAACAACAAATAATTAGATCTCGGAATTTGTTGGCCATCTTTGATGCTCGAGTGCAAAAAGTGACTTTTGGACTGCCTTTATTGCAACTTCGAAGTCCATTCTTCCTGAAACTCCGCCGTGGTGCCTCATTCCAGGTATTGGGAATGTGGAGAGCCATATATTCATGATCTCACATACAGCGAGAACAGGGACATCATTAGTGTCAGCCATGGCGCAGCAGGCAGCTGTGTTCTTGCTCATGAATATCACGTTCGCCCAGTTCGAACCAGCTGGCGCGAAGAGGAACTTCACCCTGCTGTAGGCAAGCACGGACTCCCTGAACGTAGGATATAATGTCTCTAACTTGATCCACCTGTACTGTGGGAACCTCATCTTTATCGAATAGCAGAAGTCGTCGAATTCCACGATGTATCTGTTTCCATACGGACGGTTATACAAGGCGTACTCTGTAGGAACAGTCTCGTTTGCCTTGTACAGCTCCCTCCACTTCCTGCCGAGCTCGCTCACAGCCCAAACCATGCATCCGTGGATTGGCTCTGGCGTGTAGACAGTGTGGAAATGGCGCGCGAAGACCCACTGCGAGCTGTTCAAGTAGAGGATCTGGCCGAGAGATTTGTTGAATCCGAGTGTTTCGATGGCATCGCTGTAGATAGTTGAGTTAACTGGGAGAAGAAAAACTGATTTCTTCCTGATTTCTTCTGGAATGAATAATATGTATGCAATGCAGTCGTACATCCAGTGGGCATACATTGATACCCATCTGTTGCCTGCTGCGACAACATTATCGTAATATCCAACAACTTGGCCGGAGTCTGCAAATCTTGGATGCATTCTTTCCCTCTCTGGGAAATAGATCTTGCCATCTTCTTGCGTGGCTCCGCCGTAAGCGCACACATAAACATAAGTCATATCGATGTATGTAGCGTTTGTTCTTTCGAGGGAATCGTTCATAAAGAATATTCCACCCATGCGGTTCTGATATTCGTCTTCTAAGATGTATTTCTTGTTATCCGAATGATTTCCTTTAATAATTGTTCTTGTTTCGTTAACAACGTCAATTTTATGTCTTGTGTGCATAAATGTCAGGTTAATTCGGTCAAACTGAGGATAAGCCCTTAATTCACCAACAGTGATATAATCGTGCAAGTAGGACAGCAGAGTCACTACCATGATGTAAATCAGTACTTCCATGTGCGACTAAGGGTCGTTCCATATTGTCTTCTGCTGAGGTTTCCTCATCGCTCTGATATTGTTCATGATTTTGTCACTTTTTATCATCTGAAATCAGCAAATTTCGCATTGATAAACTCATTATTGGCGACCACAAATCATATGCCTTTTCTAGTATTGACCAGAAGAATTCGACTATATGATTATTCATCCTATTTACTCTACAAAATATTAATTTGTATTAATTTTCTATTATTTGAGCTTTAATCAATTGTATTATAAACAATATTATCTCTAAATATGGTTATTTTGAAGTAAAATGTTCTCATCTTGAATTTATTTTTTTGGATATTTTTTCTCTTATTTCAAGCTTTAATCAATTATCAAATAAACAAAAAATCTTTAAATAGGCAATTTTTGAATTAAAACATGCACATCTTGAACTTTTTTTTTTGCAATTTTTTTCTCTTATTTGAGCCTTAATCAATTGTATCATAATCAATATTACATCTAAATATGCATATTTTAAATTTATATATGTAATTTGTCAAAAAGATTTCATTTTCTACAAAAAAATTGAATTGAAATTATTTGATTTACTATAATGGTTTATGTAGCCCATATAATTATTCCTTCTTATACAAGATTATCGTGTTTTCAATAATTCGATATTCAATTATATTTTTCTAGTGGAAGTATCTACGATTAATTTAACGCTTGCAAGTAGTTTTAATCGAGTATTTATATAACAACAGTAAATAAATATAATAAACAATCTAAAGTTTTGATAAATCTTGAGGAAGGTTCGGGATGAGTTCTTTCAGGCGTGAATACGCTTCTAGAATGAAAGGTTTGTTTGTGTCACCTTTAACTTCGAAGATCGCTTCAACTTTTGGTAATTTCATGCCAGTGAGGTATTTCTGCTGCTGTGAGATGCATATTTCTCTCAGATTTGGAACCTCTAAGAATTCGTTGTGAATATCAGCCATTCTCTGTAAAAGTTGTAAATCTGTTATTTGGCTCATTTTTGTTGCCCTTGTATCTGACCAGAAGATCATGGCTGGCGGGCCATCAATTTTCTCCTTTGGAGATGATTCACATTCAGCTGCAAAATCTTGAATTCCATTATTCAATAAAGAAAGCAATCTGGCGAGTGGTGTAGCGAGCTCTGTACTAGGAGCATCAAGGAGAACATAGTAAGTTACTGATCCACTGTTAAAAACCGAAACGCTGCATTCGTGAACCTGATTGTCTCTTTTGGCCCATCCTCGCTCATCGAAGTTGATCCAGATGGGGAATGTAATAAATCTGCTTGTCTCAAACTCAGGCATCTTTGATGCAATTGCGCCAAGTCTTGGAAGCAGGCTTAGAAGAGGCTCTTTTATCTCAGACAGCACAAAATCTGTTTTTGCGAATATTGCCGAGCCAAGAACGATATTTGACGTTTGACGAGCAAATTCGAATAATTGCGTCGCTAAACACGTTGCTGCTTTCGATGCCAAAGAAGAGAAAGGCTGGACAGCAAAAGAAAACGGATCGTCTGGTTTTTGAGGAAATCCTGTTAAATGTATTAATGGTAATTGTTTTTTGAATGATTCGCGTAAATTGTTTGCGATTTCGAATGTCATTTTTTGATTCATCTCTGGTATTGTGAATTTGAGCGCTTGAATTATGTTATTTAAGGCAGTTCTCGCTGCATGAGATGTGAAAAACTTCGGCAGTTTAAGTGCCATGATCATGAAATCGCCTTCTTGCAATTCGATGGTTTCAACCGCGATAATCGACTGACTCCAGGAGAATGATGTTAAAACTTTGTCTAAATTTAGTCTAGAAAATGTAGTAAATGTCTGCAAACCGCCGATAATGGCATGCATGTGCCTATCTTGAACATTCTGTGGAAATGTAATCAGAACATTATCTAAGATTTTTGATGGATCTTCATCTCCCTGCTGACCAGTCTTCACGGATCTGTAAAGGAAGGATGTGAAGCATGGGAATCCTGGTGCTTCATCGTCTGGTGCTGCTGTATCCCAGAATTTCTCAAGAGAAGGTTCCCAGTACCTTCGATGATCAGCCTGCGTCATTTTGAAATTTTATTTTCGACTCTGGCTAATAAATAAAGAGAACAACACATAAAGGTTCTAAATTTCTCAAATTTTTATGATTTCATTTTATAAAGGGTCATGAAAAAATAAACAGGGAATACATAATTCATTTTCATTTACTGGTTTTTATAACAAATATTTACAATATTATATGAAACAATATTATTATTTTTTATCTATATTTGTCACCATATGAATTTCTAAGCTCAGATCGAAATTTTTTTAAATTTTAATAAGATATATTTAAGATGTTTATTATGAACTCAATTTTGTGCATATTGTGATAATGCACTTGTAATTTTCACCAAAGATGCAAAAGAGAGATTAATATATATTCAGTATTAGTTTGAAAGGTTTTCGGCTTGCATTTGTTGTTGCAAAAAATTCTTTATACATGCGTTGTGCTTATTTAGATATTTTAATTATTTTAATTTATATTTTCTTTGCTGAATAATATACAAGTAATCCACATATTCACATAGGCGATTACAATCATTATCCAATAAAAGAATAGCTTCTATTTGATTTTGATATTATTTTTCTTTTTCATAAAGTTTTATTAAAAATGGCTATGCGAAATTACAATGTATTCATGTCATTAAAGTCAACCATAGTTCATTTGTTGTATTATATTGAAAAAATTATTGAAATAATTTCAATAACCTTTTCTTAAAGTTTTCCATCAGCTTAAAGTTTTCCATCAGCATAAACCTTGCTTGTAATGCATATTATCCTTTCCAAGCCGGCTTTGGTGTTATTTTTCCAAAAATACAAAATATTTGAGTCAAATTGACTTTTTACTTGATATTATTCGAATTAATCAGTAGTATTTATTAGTTATCTTATTTTTGCATAAAATAAAATTAAAATAAGATTTTCTTTTAATATATCATTAATAGACGCAGCATATATTCTAAATTCAGAATTTTAATAATCAAAACTAGAAAAGAATCATATGAAATGTGTATTGTCAAATTCTTGTCAAATTGCCGTCTTCAATTTGTCAGTTTTTAACAATGCTGAAAGCGATTTTCGTTGTTAACAACGAGCCGATTGTTATTGTATCGAAATACCAAGTTCCACCGAAGACAAATGAGCTCACTGAAGAGGCCTGCAAGTGCATTCGCCTTGCTTTCAAGCCGAATGAGTTCAAACCAATCGTTCACACGCCCCCGCATTCGTTTTTCTTGAGACAAACAGGCGAAGTGTGGCTTGTTTGTGTCGTTGAAGGCGATTCTCAAGCAATGATGTACACTTCTATGCTAGAAAGGCTCGAAGAAATATTAAATCAGTATATTGAGAAGCCTTTGACCGATTTCGGAGTCAAAGACAACTTCGCTCTCATTTACAGAATTATTGACATGTTTATTGACTCAAGTTTCCCATTCGTTGATGACTATAATGGCTTAATGCAGTTTATCGCGCCAAAGAATGGGGAAAAGGGCACTTTGAATCCGCTAGCTCCATGGAGGGCCAGCGGACCGACGTACAAGAAGCAGCAGGTCCTCTTAGATACAACAGAATACATAGATTATATGGTTGGACTCAACGGAAAAGTCGATTTGGCGCAAGTTAGAGGCGAAATTGTGATGCAGGCTGATCTTAATGGCAGCCCACACATCTCGCTTAACTGGAAAAACTCTCCTTTGTTTGATGACGTTGCTTTTCATCGCTCAGTCGATTATCAGGCTTACATGTCTTCGAAACGCATCGATCTCATCCCACCGCAGGGCAAGTTCACATTAGTAACATACAGAATGCAGACACAAGCGAAACCTCCACTCGATATTAAAGCTGTCGTCACGCCAACGAGGGGAAAGCTCGATATTCGTATTACAGTTAACGTCGAAAAGCAGGCGAATGATGTTGCAATTAAATTCGACATACCTGGAGCCCGCGATTCTACACTTCAGACAAAAACCGGCGAAATTGTCCTCGGTTTCGAGAACTGCGTGTGGAAGATCGGTCGTATGAAGCCAGGAAAGCCAGCCGAACTCACTGGCGCCGTCGGATGCTCCGAAGATTGCAGACAATGCGTTTTCATCGTTTCTTTCAACCAGCAAGGATTGTTTAGCGGTTGCGAAATTACAGGCCGTACTCTTGAAGGCGTCACCGACAATTCTTTATTTGTCGGATCAAAGAATATTGTCAAGAATGGAAAATTCCAGATCCGCGCTGGCATGCAATAAACTATTTAAGATCCTATTATACTACATCCTCCAGTTTTTATATTAATAAAATTTAATGTTTAAAAATTTCTTTGTTTCTAGCTACAACAACATCTCTCTCATGATGTTTTAAGTAAAAATACAATATTATTCATCATAAACAAAATTTAAAAAAAATACAATAATATTTGTCAAATAACAAATAGTTTTATTTAAAAAAAAAAGTGAAAAATATGTGTATATTATAATGCCATTTTAGATTCACAATTCAATTCCTCTACACCTATTGTATTTATCGTAAATATCATCATGATTTTCATCTGAAGCAATCTTCAAAGCTGTATTATTATAACTGTTTTTTGCATTGACATCTATTCGAGGAACTGTGAGAAGGAGTTTGACAATTTCATGATATCCTTGTCTTGAAGGGGCAATCAATGCTATGTTATTTAAATTGTCTTTTGCATTGACATCTATTTCAGGAACTGTGAGAAGCAATATAACAAATCCATGATAACCTTTTTTTAAAGCTATTATCAAAGCTTCGTTATCGTTGTCTTTTGTGTTGACATCTATTCCAGGAACTGTGAGAAGCAATACAAAAATTTCATAATTCCCTTCTTTTGAAGCTAAAATTAATGCAGTATCTTTATTTGTGTTTTACTCATCCCCAAATGGGGAAAAGGTACCAAACAAGTCGATTTGTAAACCTCAGAAATTCACCCCTTAACATTCTTGTGACGTACGGAAAAAGTATGACCAAAAGTGAGGGTAGCTAATGCAGAGGTGTTGTTATTCACATCATGAAAACACAAAGATGTATTATGACACAATGTATTGCTGATAAATGTCGATAATAGATTTTTTTTAATTTATTTTACTTCAAATCCTTGTTCTTGTGATTCATCTTTAATCTTGATGAGTGTTTCGATGGTCAAGTCAAATATACTAGTGTTGTGCTCTTCTGCGAGTTCTATTAAATCGTCGACTTTTTCTACGATTTTGTCTAAGTATTCGTTCTCTTCTCTGATGACTCTAAAAACGAAGAGATTCAGCATTGTTAAGTAATCTGTTGAGGCATTTTCTGCGTACTCGAAAAAGTAGTCCAAGTACTCCTCATAAAGACGAAGCATGCCGAGGAACTGAGATTTTCCTATATAACACGTTTTCGAGTAATTCAAGCACTTCATGAATATATATGCTATTGTTTGTTTAATCTCCATTGGCATCGCATCAATGGATCTGAGCATCGGCCTGAAGACTTTAGCTTGTGACAAAGTAGTAATAGCAAGTTCTTTTTGATAATCAACAAAACTCTCGATAAATTTAAATGAAATTTTTCTGAGTTGCAAATTATCAACAAGTGTGAATACATAAATGTTGTACACTGGTACCTTATAATATTCATAGCAATTATCGACTGAATGAAGAATTTCTACAATCATATCAATTATTTCAATTGTTTTTACGATTTCTATTTCATTATTTATGAATGATTGATAGTCTTTATCTATCAGTTCTTTCTGTTTATCTATAAACCTATAAATCATTATGTCGTAGTTCGTAGAAATAAAACTTCCAACAAGTTCTTGATTTGATGATAAAATTGCTTTGGTGAACCTTCTGAAGTATGCAGACTCTAGAATATGTGGTTGGAGCTTTGCAAGCATTAAATTGGAATCTTCAATAATAATATTGTGATTTTCATGCAACATTGTGCAAAACACAAGAAGAGCAGCATCTTTTAACATTCTATCATCGTAAGCTAGTATACTTTGAACTGTAAGGCTTAATCCTTCATGTTCAATAAATTCTGGAATTCTATTCTTATTTACTATAAGCATCGAGTTTATAAACTTCCAAGATATCAGTAATATGTTTGAATCAGTTATATTCGTAATAATATCGACTGTTAATGGAAGAGCATCGTTGGACGCGATTTGTCGAGCAATTCCATCTTCTGTAAGGGTGTTATAGATGTTCATGCATAAAATCTGCATTTCAATTGTATTTGATTCGAATAATAATTTTTCTAATAAAATTTCGGAGAATGATTTAGAAAATGCGTCAGTATCAAATTCTGGTTCATCTAAAAGTCTCATAATTTGATTCAGTTGGAAGATTGTCTGTTGAAAATCGCCATTATCAAAACATTGTGCTGCAAAATTCAAAGCTGCTGTAAGAGAATCCAGCATATCACGTTCTTCTGTGGTTTTTATGTCATCTTCTATATCAACTTTTTGGGTTTGTTCATTTTCAATATCCTTGTATTCATCATCCATAAAATTGACTTTGACCAACAGAAAAATCTTATCAAAAATTGTATTAAAACGCAATAAACAATGAATTTTTACTGAGTTACACAATTATCTAAATTATTATTGTAATTTTTTGGAAATTTTACCTAAGGTTGAAGTAAATCCATATAGTTTCACTCTTCCAGTTACATATTCGGTAAAATTCGAAGGAAAAAACAAAGGTATGGAATCTCGACTTCTAACTGTTTAAATCCTTAGATATCATAAAGATAGCATATTGAAAATGTCTATATAATGCCTGCAAAGTTTATGGCAATTTTCTAGAGCCTATCTATATTTTAACCATCTTTATTCTATTTATCATATTTAAAATGAAATGATATTGTTATATAGTAAAAAGTGAAAGTATTCGATCATAACTCACAAGAATTGGATATAAACTGTATGATAAACGTGAGACTATATTTATGCCTATTATGATTATGTGAATATTATGTCTATCTAAATGAAAATTATCGAAAAACAACATTATCAAAATATAAGTTAACAAGTGACAATATTTTTATTTTTTAGCATCAAGAACAGCATGAGCAGCGGTGAATCTCGCTGCTGGGATTCTGAGTGGACTGCAAGAAACATAGTCCATTCCTATTGAGTGGCAGAACCTGATTGTGTCTGGATCGCCGCCGTGCTCACCGCAAATGCCCACAGTCAGATCATTCCTCGTCTTCCTTCCGCGCTCAGTCGCAATCTTCATTAGCTTTCCGATGCCTTTGTCGATCGTCTGGAATGGATTTGTCTGGAACATTCCGCGGCTCCTGTATTCCTGGATGAATCCAGCGTCATCTCTGCTGTATCCAAATCCGAGCTGTGTCAAGTCGTTCGTGCCGAACGAGAAGAACTCTGCGTATTCTGAAATTTTGTCCGCGATTAGTGCAGCACGTGGGACTTCGATCATCGTTCCGTATTTGATGTGAATGTTCTTCATCTCGCGCTCCTTGAGGACACTATCAATCTCCTTGTCCATGACAGCTTTGACTGCTTTGAGCTCTTCTTCTGTGACAACTAAAGGAACCATGATTTCAACAATCGGATCCTTCTCGTCCGCTTTAACAGTGCAGACAGCATTTACTATGGCTCTAACTTGCATTTCGAGAAGTCCTGGGATGAGAAGGCACAGTCTGACACCTCTGAATCCTGTCATCGGGTTGGTTTCGTGGTACTTCTGGATGTTTGCCCACATCTTTTCTCTTTCTTTCGCTTCTTCATCTTCGTCTTCATCGTCGGCTTCTTTGTCCTTGCCTTCGAGTTTCGCCCTCTCTTTAGCCGCTGCAATTTCGCCGGCAGTCTCAAGCATATCCGGCAAGAACTCGTGGAGCGGCGGGTCGAGCAAGCGAACAATAACAGGCAGGCCGCTCATTGTGTCGAACATCTGCGTGAAGTCTTCAACGAGCATTCCTTCGAGTTCCTCCATGGCCTCTTTCCTTTCGTCCTCGTTGTCCGCCATGACCATCTTCTGCACGTACTGCGTTCTGTCGCCCAAGAACATGTGCTCTGTCCTGCAGAGTCCGATGCCTTTCGCGCCGAGCTGTCTAGCTTTCTCGGCGTCTTGAGGTGTGTCTGCGTTAGCGAGAACTTTGAGGCCGCGAGTTGGTCCGTTGTTGACTGATTCTCTGCCGTTTTCTTGGTCGCAAATTTCATCGGCCCAATTCAGCAACTCCAAAAGTTCTTCCTGCTCTGATAAGTTCGGGTCAACCATTGGGATCTGATCCATGAAGACTTGGCCTGATGTGCCATCAATGCTGACCCAGTCACCTTCTTTCAAAACGTTTTCTCCGCACGTGACAGTTTTCGCGGCAGCGTCGATGTTGATTTGCGAGCATCCGACAACCGCTGGGATGCCAACTTGTCTGGCAACGACAGCAGCGTGTGATGCAGCACCACCTTCAGCTGTGAATAAGCCCTTTGAAACAACCATACCACCGAAATCGTCTGGTTTCGTAAATTGTCTCACCAAAATAACACTTTGTCCGCTCGCTGCCATTTCTTTGCATTTATCCGCGTCGAAGTAGATCTGGCCGACGCCTGCACCAGGCGAAGCGTTGACACCTGTGGTGAACAGCTTGGATGCAGCAGCGTCGAGGTCTGCTTTCTCGAAGTGCGGGTGCAAAATTGTTTCGATGTCATTGGATGTTACTCTCCTGAGAGCTTCTTCTTTCGTGATGACACCTTCTTTCGCTAAGTCGACGTTGCACTTGATGATGGCCTTTGACGTCTTCTTGCCATTGCGCGTCTGGAGAATCCATAAGACTCCGTTTTCGATTGTGAATTCGATATCTTGAACATCGCGGAAGAAAGATTCAAGCTTGTGGCCTATGTCGAGGAGTTGCGTGTATACTTCAGGCAACACCTGTTCAAGCTGATCAATGTGCTGAGGAGTTCTAACACCAGCAACGACATCTTCACCCTGAGAGTTGACAAGGAAGTCGCCCCAGAGCTTGTTTTCGCCTGTAGATGGGTTGCGTGTGAAAGTAACACCAGAAGCTGATGTTTCTCCCATGTTTCCGAATACCATTGCCATAACATTAACGGCAGTGCCCCAGTCGTCTGAGAAACCGAACCTCTTCCTGTACTCTATGGCTCTCTCGGAGTTCCATGACTGGAAGACAGCCATGATTGCGCCTTTGAGCTGATCGATTGGATCTTGTGGGAAAGGAGAGCCTTTCGCTTCCTCGATGATTTGCTTGTATGTGCCGACGAGAGCCTCCCAGTCTTCAGCTTGGACATCGTTATCTGACTTGTATTCTTTTTCTGTTTGCATTTGTTTGAGTGCTTCTTCGAATTTTTCGTCTGGGATTCCCATGACGATAGCACCGTAGCCCTGAAGGAGTCTTCTGTATGAATCCCAAACGAAACGTGGATTTTGAGTGAGATTAATCATTGCTTGGCATGTAACATCGTTAAGACCAATGTTGAGTACTGTATCCATCATACCTGGCATGGAGACGCGAGCACCAGATCTGCATGAAACGAGAAGTGGTTTTTCTTCCGATCCGAACTGTTTTTCTGTTTTTGCTTCAAGTTCTTTGATTTTTGCATTGATTTCATCCCATATAGAATCAGGGAGTGCTGGTGGATCTTGTTTGTAGAATATTGTGCACGCTTCTGTTGAAATTGTGAATCCATGAGGAACTGGAATTCCTTGGCGTGCGATTTCAGCAAGATTTCCGCCTTTGCCGCCAAGAAGGTTCTTCACTTTGTCCATTCCGCCGACTTTCGCTTCGACTTTATCGATTTCGTCGAAGAAAAATACATACTGCTCGCTCATCTTTGAAACGTATTTTTTCGAAAAGTGACAATCATTCTCCGTTTTTCATTAATTTTATCATTTTTAGCATTTATATGCAATAATAAATCATTGCAACAAGATTTTATTGAAAAAAATATCATATTTCACCAATTAATAAGCTAATACCACATAAAATCTTATACACTGTTTCTTTTATAAACCAGTAATCTATAGTTCGTTGATGCTTGTATTTTCTTGGTTATATTTTCATTTCAAAAAAATGTTATTAAAACAGCAATGCATTGTATTTCTATCATCTTGTTATTAGTATGACTAATTGTAATATAATCAAATCCATATATCAAAAAGTGATACTGATTAGAATCAAATCAGAAAAATTACTTTGAAAATATTGATATAACAGAGATATTGATCTTAATTTATGTTATCTGTGTGATAAAAGTTAAGCGAAAAAGTTTTATTATTTATTGTGTTATAAGATGGATATGAATAATAAAATGTGAATAAGGGGCTTAGTCCAATGGAAGGATATGGAAGACATTTT
>MRSU01007777.1:0-21506 GCA_008369845.1 Trichomonas gallinae
ACACGGCCGCAGTTCATGCAGTTGACTGTTCTTGTGTGGCCACGGTTCATCTTGGAACGGCCATGATTCCTCCTCTTGACAGGCATTCGAAAGGCGGACCATTCGTCACTTTTTTAGAAAACAATTTTGATTTACATGACAAAAACATTCTTTACACGACAAAAACGAGTTTACATGACAAATAAATTATAAATTTATTATGTCTTATTTAGATGACCACATCATATACAACTAGTATATAAATGATTTATCTATTTAATCAACATTAATTATGCATAGCTTCTTGGAATCATAACTGATTTTGCTTATCTTCGATGTTTCAAAGCAATTTCTACAACATATTGCGATAGAATGCGAATTTATAAGATTGATCGCATATCTATTTTATTTATAAGATTCATCTGATAAAAAATACTAAAATCTATCTGTTATACGCATGCTGTCTTTGATTGATTGTATTATAAAAGATGAGAATAATTCCTATAATTCCAAACATGATGCCGATGGAATTATATAAAATAATTCGTTTTTTCTCGGATATAGATGTTTTTAACCCGGAGATTTTATTGTATTCCAGTAAATATAATGTGTTCTCATGTGTGTAATTAATTGAAATTTGATTTTTCGTTAAGAATATATTATAAATGTTAATATCGCATTGTGATGCATCAGATACGAAACTTTTGCGTGATTTTTGTGATGGAATTAAAAGACATTTCAGGAATAAAGACTTTTTTTGATTTGTTATTACAAAATCAAAATAATTTTCAATTTTAGCAAGCTCAAGAGATCCTATATATCCATCACTTAACTTTGAAAGCTCTGATTTCTCTTTGTAAGTCCAAATATTTGATTTAATTTCATTTGCTGTTTTAAGAATAAAATCTCCTTCAATGTCTTCAATAAAACTTGTATTAGAAACCAATTTCCCGGTCCATTGTCCTGAAATTTCATTCAAAGAAAATGATCTAATGCAAACTATAAAAGACAATAACATAAAATGATGAATTTCCTATTTAACAACAATGCAATCAGTTATTTGCTACCTATAAGATTTCATATAGAATTCAAAAAAAAAAAAAAAAATATTTTGCTAACATGATTATGTACATAAAGATTTCTTAAAAGATAGGCTTTTGTTTGAATAATGGAGCAAAGCTTCTACTGTTTTATTCATTAAATCATTTTGGTTTATTTTTGACATGTAAATATATTTTACATTGCATTTTAAAGTTTATGTGACAAGATTTTGGAAAAGGCCACTTTTTATGGAAGTCGCAGAGAGAATTGCATTTCTTTTGAATGACATGACGTTGAGCATGCCAACACAAGACATGGAACAATCAACAAACGAAATTCTCGCTTTACTTCAAGAATCTAATGCAATTGAAATTTTTAATCAAATAATCTCGACAAATCCAAACATAAAAGTTAGAAAATCGGCATATATATACATGAGAAAGATTGCCCTTGCAAATAAAAATATAGAATTCGCTGAAAGTGTGAAAGATATTTTCTTACACTACTTTGAAATCGAAAAAGATCTGGAAAATCTTAACCAAATTATAAACATGATCGAACCAGTTGCAGATAAAATCTTCAAACACAGTCAATGGCCACAATTGACACAAGTTGGTTTATCATTGATTCAAAATCCAGCAACGATACTACCAGGACTTCAATTTTTCAGTACATTGTACTCTTACTTACCAGAAACTGACCAACACGCTATTTTTGGTGATTTATCGAATTTTGCCTTTCAACAAGCACAGTCACCTCACATTGAGTATCGTATTGCAGCATATGATCTTATTGGCTCTCTCATTTTCTTATCAACTGGTGATGATGAAGAAGACGATGATGATGATCCAGATACTGCTTTATTAGAAAAATTCCCTAATATATCAGAGTTCACACTCTCAATATATTCCACTGCTCTTCAAAACAAAGACCATAGAGAAATAACAGAAGTTAATAATTTTGTATCAAACTTAATTTTCGATAGATATTCATGCTTTGATGATTTGGCTGCAGAAATCTTCACACAAGCAGTTAAAATTGCTAAAGACACATCAACTCCTGTAAGTTTGAGATTACTTATTTTAAATATTCTTTCAGAAAGCCGCGATTTCTATACTGATTTCTTCCAAGAGCATCTAGAAGAAGTATTCATGACAGCAATAACACTGAGTGTCGAGGCATGCTCAGAATCACGCGAAGACCCACAATTCATGGATGTCGCGGAATTAATAGATTCTCTGAGTTTAATTTGCGATCACGAATCGTTTTATCCTACAGTTATGTCGATGGCAGGAGAGCTCGCGAGTGGCAATGAAGCTCAAGTACAAGTCTGCCTATATATGCTCTCTTGGATAGTCAAGGGCTGCGCGGATGACATCGGCGATGATCCGCAGCAGATATGCGAAGTTATTGCTCAGTTTTTGGCATGCGAAGATTCATTGATTGCTTATGCCGCAAAAACACTACTCGAAGAAGTATCAAAGCATGCAAACAACGCAATAACGCAGCACTTCGACACGCTTGTGAACTTACTCGTGCAAAGATGCGAAGATGGAGACTTTTTGATTACTTTAGAAAGGGTTTTATTCGCATCAGAAAAAGCTTATTCAAATCCAGGAGAATTAGTTGAATTTCTTTTAGGTGTTGCATCGAGCGAAGACAGCGAATACAGAGATAATGCCGTCGAATGCATTGCGACATGTTTATCAAAAGTCACTCAGATTGATGAGTCATATTTCGAAGGCGTTTATCCAGTGATTTCTGGTCTTTTGTCTGACATGTCAAATCCACAACTTGTCACAGCGGTTTTCAAATGCATCGCATCCTTGACTAAAGTATCACCACAAAGGACGCATGAAAGTGTCGGCGAAATAGTTCAGTTCATGCTAGGTGTCATGGATCAAGAAGAAATTAATGTACCAGCATGCATGGCAATCTCTGACACTCTTAAGACATTAATTTCTACATATCTTGGCAGCTTTGTTGAGATTGCTCCTGAACTTGCAACAAGACTCATGCGCTTGTTGCAGCTCGAGATGCCTGAGCACGAATTCAGTGATGAGCCAACAGAGCAGGAAATAGAAGCAAGAGATTTGAGCGAGAGACAGTTTTATACTATGAGGCAGTCTTCGATAATTTCCATTGCAATGATGATAGAAGTCATACCACAGACGATTGAGGATATCATTCCATCAGTCATAGAGATGCTTGATCTAATGATTAGGTATCCAGTCAACGTTGAGCAGATGAGCGCTTCTATTGCTTACAAACACGCATTCCCTAATATTATGAGATATGGTTTTGACACTGAACACTTTTTGACAGAAACACTCATCCCATCAATTGAAAATCAAAACAGTGAGTTTGCTACTGCACAGCTCCTTAGACTACTCTGCCACATCATTTCGATTTCACCATCGACAATGACAAAGCAATACGCGGAGAGAATCGGAGGATTGCTTTTGAGTGGTTTCACAGGAACTTTACCAATCATTAAAATGAACCATGGAATTAAAAACATCGAAGAATCAATCATAATTCAATTAGTAGAATGCACACACAGATTTATCTTACTCATGCAGGAAGATTTCGCACAGTGCATCGAGCAGTTTTACAATGCAATTGCTGGTTGGCTTGGTGGAAGACAGAACAACCTTAAGGGCTATGCAATTCGCTTGTTCGCTACAATGACAACAAACTTTAGAGACAGCTACGACATCTTCGATGGAGCAGCCAACTTTGCTCTTCAAGGCTTAGAGTCAAACAATGCGACACTCAAAGCGAATTCTTTCTCTGCCTTCGGCTTCTTGATTCCTGCCAATCCTCAAAAAGTAGCACCGCACGCACAAACAATCATTGCTGCATGCATACAGAACATGACACCTGGACAGGCACCGAACGATGAAGTGTATCAGGCAGCTCTTGCAACATGGTGCACAGCAGCTGTTGTTTTTGGACTCCAATTCACTGCTGAAGAAGCGAGCTTATACTTCCAATCTTTGCAGTTTAGAGGACGCAAGGCATCTGATCATATCGTCGCTTATGCCAAGTTTGTTTGCTTCTGCGAATCTCATAGTATTGTTGTACCACAGCGTGCTACAATTGCTGCTATTGTTCTTGCTGCATCTGAATTCGAGATCGCACGGCTAAATGAGGATAGAAGATCAATAATTAGTAACATCATGGTTCAACATGCAGCGGAAATCGATACTTTAACAAACATGAACCAGAGAAAGTCTCAAATCATCCGTTCAAGACTTGCTGGCTGGGGAGTTCAAATTTAAGTTATATAGAGATAGATTATTTATTATTAAATGTAGCTTTATTATTACTTATTTTTAAGTGTATACAGCAGAAATACAATAGTTCCATGCCGCAAACTTGAAAAATATTATTGAATTTTTGAAAATAGTGAATTTTAACTCGAAATGAAGTGAAATTTAAACTATTCTTCGAACATATTTAGTTTTTTATGATGCCGTTGCATTATGGATATTCGTTTTTCAGACAGCATTACACATAATTTTACATGACAAAAATATTAAAATTATTTTTGTTCAATATTGTGAAAATTAGATGCCGGAAAATCCGTTGGACCATTATAAAATTTACTACTATAACCACACCTACTAATATCCCAAATATGGGGCAAATCCATATTAGTAAAGTCTGCCATTATATATATTGATATCACGATAGATGAAATAACGAATAATTTACACAACAAAATAATTTTTGGTTGTTAGCTTTACATGACAAAAACAATTAACTTTTAACGATAGACAAAATAACGAATTATTTACATGACAAATCCATTGAAAAGCATTTCGTTACATTGAGCTGAATTAACACTATATATGAACGTCAATGACAAAATAGTATTAAATGGCAAATCCGCTAAACCGAGAATTCTCCAATTGATTGAACGTTTTTATGAAGTGCTCAAACCTCCAAACCCCTAAATACAAGAAATATAAATACATAAGAGTCTATTTATATCATTTATCCCTGTTTACATTGTTCTTAGCTTTACATCTTGTAAATTTCTCTCGTTATTTTTTTTTTTTAGAGATTTCCTTGTAAAAAAAATGGAGATGACTGTTTCTGCGCCTAATAAAATAGGCAGTTACCAAATCCGAGGCACGATAGGAACAGGTGCTTTCTCCGTTGTAAAGCTGGCCTATGACGAATCGAGAAAAAAGTTCATGGCTTGCAAGATTGTTCCTAAATCTCGTCTCTCTTCACCAGAACTCGAACAACGATTTGAAATAGAAATCAAGATTTTTCAGCAACTATCACATCCTGGAATTATAACGCTCTACGACTTGTTAAAAGATGATTTAAATTATTATATTTTCATGGAGTTTTGTCCAAATGGAGAGCTTTTCCAGCATATCGTCGATGAGGGAAAGCTGTCTGAAGATGAGGCAAAAACAATCGTTTATCAAGTTTTCTCCGTTTTAGCATATATCCACTCAAAAGGAATCGCGCACAGAGATTTGAAGCCGGAAAATTTACTACTCGATGAACAAGGACATGTTAAAATTAGTGATTTTGGCCTCTCAAGGTTCGTAGGACAAACAGGAATAGCGAATACTCCTTGCGGCTCTCCATGCTACGCTTCTCCTGAATGCGTAAGTGGTTGCCCATACAATGCATTTACTAGCGATGTCTGGAGCACAGGCGTTATCATATTTGCCATGTTAACTGGGCAGTTACCTTGGACAAAAAGAAATCAAGCACAGCTATTCCAACAGATACGTAGAGGAGAGTACACTGTGCCTAAGAGTTTGACGCCAGACTGCCAATCTTTTATTCAAGGATTAATGACTGTCGATATTACGAAACGCCTGACTATAGAAGAGGCCTTGAACCATCCATGGATGGCAGCCGTGACAAAACAGTTTAGAGAGCAAGGACTTTTCCAGGCAACAGAATCTCCTTGTCCCCTTGTATCTACGAAAAAGGTCGAGCAGCTTTTCTCAGAGGATGCTGCGGAGCCCCTCACTATCGATGAAAGGATGCTATTTAGGAGTTTATCTTTTACTGATAAATTTTTCGGAAAGTGCGTTAGAATGCTTAAAACAAACAACTCGAATCTACCACAACTTACACAGAAAACGTCAAAACACAAGCATGGGCCTCCTCCGCCTTCGAAAGTTCTTGCGTCAAAACCAATTCCAAAGAGGATGAGTCAGATTACAAAACCTACGGGAATTACAGGACAGACAGTGTCAAAATTGAATTCGACAATGTCGAAATCTACTATACCGAAATTGAAGAAGTAATTATTCGAGAATGTTTTGGGGGTGGTTAGATATAATTACAAGTACTCATGTCATTATGACATTTTTTTGTATATATTATATTGTTTATTAAAAGATCAATAATTTGTTGTTTTTCTTAATCAAAAATAATATTATCTCCATTTTCACTAAGGCTTCCTCATTATTATACATAATAGTTTTTAGCTTTTATGCAATTTTATTTTATTTGTTATTTTCTTGACAAAAATGATTTATAAGCATAAGTCTAGCTGCTGGGTAGTTTTAAAACAGTTTAGTATTGTATAACAATAAAGATTATGATTTAAAATAACAAAAACATTTTAATTCTTAGAGGCTGTCTCAAATACGAGAGAATTAATATCTATAGGTTGTTGACATATTGGACAACGCGCTTTTCCTGTGGCAATATATGATGCAATAACGCGCAGCAATAAAACAGACTGTTGATGATTGCATGAGCTTCCTTTGCAGGAAATGTTATTCACAGGTGTAGATATCTTGTGTTTAGCCGCAATTTGCTGTGCCAAATCTTCTACAGTTAATAATTGATAATCGCGAATAGTCAAAATCATTGGCACAGGCGTTTTAATACTATCTACTGCGAATGCTAGAGTATGTGTTGGTCCTAAAAATGATGTCAGATCTATAGAACCTGGCTTTGGATCATCTGATGAAATTTGGAAAGGATTTCCATTTAAAGAAAGCATCAATTCAAATGGTGACATTTGCTGAGTGAGCCAAGAGAACTCCAAAAGGACTTTTGTGCCTTCTGGGATATCAATTTGATGTACACCAAGCGTAGAGGTTCCAGTAGATGCCATCAAAGGTCCAAGACGGGGAGGATGATCTAAAATGCGGATAAGAGGATTCGGTGGCGTGTATATTTGCCCTTGAACTTTATACGGTTCTAATTTATGTGAAGATTCGAGTGGATTTGAGAAAGGTTCGTGTTGTACAGCAAGAAGGCGATTGACTTCGTGCGAAATATGAACTAAAAGAGGCAGTGGACGTAATGTGTCGATAATTGATAAAATTATTTGGATCAATTTCGTTTTATTTCCATTTGCCGGGAGATTAAATTTCTGAACGATGTATCTAATTTGCTCAATACGCAATAATTGTATGCTTCGTTTTAAATTTTCGAACTCGTCGTTAGTCAACATCGGTTGGTGGCGCTGAACAGCTGCTATAGCTGGCTGCGGTGGAGCAGCTTGCGAGTTTACAGCATGCTCTGCGTTGGCTTTCATTTATGAAAAAATTTTTTTGGCGGGCTTCGTAAACATTTGAAAAATTATCAAGCTTTATTTTTATTTCTTTCTCTTTAAAACATTCCAAAACACCAGAAAAACCATTAAAAATCCATCAACTCTTGGAGACTAGGACATTGTGGCGCTATCGTTCAGCAGTTGACATGTAAAGTGGCATATTTTTACATGTAATGTCATGAAATTTCCTTCTTCACAGGTTCTCTCCCAAGCTTAGAGCGACAAGGTTTGACTCGCGCGAAGGGATTTTTTTTTCCCTTTTTAAACGAGTTTATTTTTGAGCGAAAAAATAGTGATTGGACGAGCGTAAGTCCGAGGTGTTCGATAGAGAGCCGAGAAATACGCTTACGTGATAGGTTAAAACAGTAGTAAAGGGGTTGCGCCGCAGAAATTAGCTTGAAAAATGTGAATTATTGGCTTTAAAACGAACCATCCCATGATGGTCAAAATACTGCGCTACGCTTGCATTTTGATCGTCATCGGTTGCGGAGCCTTCGCATAAGGAAATTTGATAACGATAGCGCAACATTGTCCGACACTCTCAAATTTTGATTTTTAATTTTTTTATAATAAAATCTAAAATTAGAAGCTAGCGAATATATTAATTATTCTACTATTTCCTACATATTCCATTATCATCCATCTTTAGTTCATTCTCTGCATTATTTAATTTCAACAATATAATATATTCTAATTAATTCCTTTTTTCAATAAATTTATAGTAAAATCTCAATCACGTAATTGATATTGCCATGCTTTGATTTTAGAAATAAAATTTTATAAAATAAATAAATAGGTATTATTCACAAACAAAACAAAAATAAAATATAGTATGTGTAGTTGAATTAAATAAGAAATGGATATGAGAATAACTTGAATAATATTTCATAAGAATCTATTTCGAGCTCTTTCGTATTTTTTATAAAGTTTTTCATCTTGAAGTTCACTTAGTGGTATGTAGTTCGGGTTTATTGGGAATGTTTTGATCTTATAATTATTTGGAATTGGTAAAAACCAGTAAATTGGATTTGGACCTAGTCTCTGCTTTAAGTTTTGATATAAGGATCCTGTATCATACTTGGAAGCTGCTTGATGAGGAATAATATTCTTATATTTACTTTCCATCTTTGTAGATTCAACCCAAGTCATATTTTTGTATAAAAATGGAATCTGGTGGTAAAGTTGCTTGAAAATATTAAATGTAAAGAATATAGATGAGAACAAAGTTATCCAACAAATTATATCAGAGGAATCTCTGTGATAAAGTATGATATAAGATGAATAAATAAGGAGCTGCATGAAATTTGAAAATGATGTAAATAAGAATATGATAAATGATCGATAGTTTCTTGCTCCAACGCAATTATTAATAAATTTGCAATGGTGATCCTTGAGTGCGACACAAACATTGCATGTCTTACAGTGATGCGCACGCGGTGGTCTGTTCATTTGGCACATTTGACAGAATAATTTTTCTTCTGTTTCTTCTTGATCGGGCGTTGAGTCAGTTTCTGTAGGATTGATGATGCCAGGGTTCATAAATGCTGATGATAGAAATGCAATGAATGCATAAATGAAAGTGAAACATAAGAAATAAATTAAATTCTTATGTTCCGGGTAAAAAATCGGGCTAAGTATGAAAAATACGAACAGGTATTCGAGAGAAACTTGGTACAGCATGAGAACATAAGGGATGAACGCCCTCAGCTGTAACAAATTTGAAGAACGAGGCCTTTTTGCTGCTAAAATTTTCTTGTCACTTTTTAAAATTTTCTCGATCAGGTTCAGTTGTCTGAATGCTTGAGGTATATTACCCTGAATGTAGAAGATTCATTATACATTCTTGATAAAATTCAAACCAAATACAAAGCTATAGACAGATTCAAGGCCATACACCATATTTATACTGACTTTGGTGAAGAAGTTTGCTGAATTTATCAGATTTTTATGCCGATGCCTACATTTTGACATTTTTTGATTCTATCGCAGCCATCATTGTGAAAACATTTTCCAAAAATAATCAACTTTCTACAGAAATCAAACAAATTCAAGCAGTATACAAAAACATCGAAGAAAATTCCAAAAACAGAAGATAATTTTGATATAATCTACACAATTAGCCAAAGAATCGCAGCAGAAAAAGACAAAGATGCCATGTCATATGCTGTCAGAGAGAAATATGTTTATGTGACAGAAAAAGGCATCAATAAATACAGAAACATTTTCACTAAAGCAGCAGAAAATAACAAACAAAACTTGATCCGTTTTTAGATTGAATCTGATATTATTATTAACTCGACAGATAAAGACAACAGAACAGCTTTGATGTGCGCTTCAGTAATCGGTTGCGATGAAGTCATCAAGCTCCTTCTCACAGTTCCTAATATAGATGTCAACGCAAAATGCTATGAGAACAATACAGTTTTGATGATGGCTTCATTCCTTGGCCATCAAGAAGTTGTCAAACTCTTACCCACAATTCCTAATATAGATGTAAATGCAAAAGATATAGATGATAATACAGCTTTGATATATGCTTCATCTAAAGGTCATAAAGAAATCTTAAAAATGCTGAAAGATCATGGCACAACATAATTTATTCATGAATTTTTACATTCTATATAAAGTCATCTTGATGATATAAAGTAGAAAGATGAATGCTAACTTCGATGATTTCATCCAGATTTCTCAATTTATTTTTAAATGTTATTGCTATTC
Source organism: Trichomonas gallinae (assembly GCA_008369845.1). Lineage (NCBI taxonomy): Eukaryota > Parabasalia > Trichomonadida > Trichomonadidae > Trichomonas > Trichomonas gallinae. Next base: position 10,292 of record MRSU01007777.1, read on the forward strand.
GATTAACATGTTAACATTATACTGTTGCTGTTGAAGCATTCCTTCTCATTTATTAGGACATAGCGATGTTTGTGCATAAGGATGTACTCTAAATATCATAAAAAAGTTGCATTTCTTTTATATTTTAGTACTTTTTCCAAACAAAATTCGAAATTGATATTTACTGAAACAATTGACATGTTATGGTAAATGTTTGAAAGAGATTTATAAAAGTAATATACCTAAATAAATGATTTGAATATATCATAGTTAGGTGTCTTTTCTAAAATTAGGTGTCAAACCCTGTTTATTTTTAAATTAGGGGTTAGCCCCTACTTATTTTTTTCAGTTCAGGTGTCAGACCCTGTCTTTTTAGAAAAATTTACAACTATTCAAATTTTATTAGGTTGATATATGGGTGTTCCAGGCTTTTATCGCTGGGTTACTCAGCGTTATCCACTCGTCAGGAGGCGAATGAATGATCCTGCGCGTCCAAAAATCGACTATTTTTACATAGATTTCAATTGCATTATTTATAACGCGCTGCGGTCAATAAGTTTGTCATCTGGGGGCACATTCCTCCAGCTGTTCAACGAAGTATGCCGATATTTAGACGTTTTAGTACAAATAGCGAAGCCTCAAATAGTATTATTCATATCTGTTGATGGACCAGCTCCTTTCGCCAAATGCACACAGCAAAGGTCACGCAGATTTGTTGCAGCACGCGATAGTGCTGGAGCATCATTCAATACAACATCAATTTCAGTCGGCACAACTTTCATGGAAGATTTGCATCAACATTTGCTTGAATACTTTAAGAAAAAGGTAGCTACTGACAGAGCATGGTCTACTCCACAGGTTATTTACAGCTCACACAGAACTCCTGGAGAAGGAGAACATAAATTCTTTAATTACATAAGAGAAGTCAGAAAAACAACTGGATATGATCCTAAATCCACGCATTGCATCTATTCACCAGATGCAGATCTCATTTTCTTAGCTCTACAATCAAAAGAAAATTATTTCTATATTATGAGAGAATGGGAGGCTTGGATCGGCCCCAATGAAGGTGTTGGCAATGGAAAACTCAATAAATTGCGAACAGGAGCCGATGATTTCGAACTTTTACATTTACCAATATTAAAAGAATATTTAACATACGATTTCCCAGGAATTCCGTTATCAAATCTTGTCGATGACTTCGCAGGTTTCTCATTTTTGATCGGAAATGACTTCATTCCACACTTTCCGGATATTATTATTCAACATGGAGATTTTGATCAAGTTGTCATAGCATATCAGAAGTCTCTCCTCGCATCTAAGCAATATCTCGTTGTAGATGGCAAATTTAACAAACCTGCTCTTCAATTATTTTTGCGCACAGTCGTAGACTGCCTCAACAACAAATCAGGCAAAGGAGAGAAGAAAAACCAAATCACAGCAACTCCAAACTACCTCGAAAACGCCAGAAAATATATCGCAGAAAAATATCCAAAAGAAATCAAGTCAGATCCTGAAATAGAGAAGAAATTGGCCTTCGCAGTCCTCGATTCATTCGACTGGGTTCTCCAATACTACACTCAGGGCTGCCCATCATGGACCTGGTGCTTTGATTATTTCTATGCTCCTCCACTTATTATGGTTGCTGAATATGTACTTGAACACGAGTCCCATTTCGAGCTCTCCAGGCCTCCACTTCCTTTTGAGCAGCTTCTTTGCATTCTTCCGCCGCAATCTGCGAATCTTCTTCCAGGATCAATTTCAAAGCTGATGTTCAAGCCTTCTCCGATTGCTGATTACTATCCAACATCATTCAAGATAGATTTGAACGGAAGAGCCGTTGAACACGAAGGAATTGTTTTAATTCCATTTGTTAACGTTCATAAAGTCAGAGAATTAGTCGCCGAAAACTTAGATCAGCTTAGCCAAGGCGAAAAGCAAAGAAACACAATAATCGAAGCATCAATAATCTCGAAATCAGGAATTACTGATTTTTCACTAGATATTCCTCGCCCGACACGCAAGGAATACCCAGGAATTCCACCATGTCTTCCTTTGTTCTCCAATCCGCCGATGCCGATGACAATCACAAGGACTGTTGTTCCAGTAGATATATTTAATCGCCCAAGTAATGCTGACTCACTTTTAATCGGCATCGATTCATCCAAATACAAAGAGCAGCCGCCGATGTTTATAGCAGACTTCAAAGACCAATTGACTATACTAGGAAAAGTCATTTTAGTCAACTGGCCATTTTTGAGGCCGGCTTTAGTACAGATGATATCTGACAAATCTACAGCAATCAGACTGACAAAAAGTGGAGAGATTTCTTCAGTCAAAATTCCTAAAGTTGAGTATGATAGCATGATAATGAAATACAGGAAGAAGAACGCATTGGATGTTTCCAACTGCAATATAATGCTTGGTGTTAGATTATTGACAATTTCTAATTCCGGAGAGACTCGCTTTACTTTTGCCAATGAAATTACATATGTTCCTTATGAGTTATCAGTTCCCATCAGCAAGTCGAATACAATTGAGAGGTTTGCATCATCAGAGGAGCTTCCACTCACTGAAGGCTCCAGAGTCGTCATAATGAATGGCGAGCATAAAAACGAGGTCGGCATTGTTCAGAATATATCTGACAAAACCGCAACGATAAGACTCATCAACCACAAATATCCGAAACAAGAATTAGAAGCAATCAAGCAACAGAAAGATAGCTGGGTGGATTACAATAATCTGCTCAATGAATATGGTGTCGATAGTGACGTTATGCACAAATGTCTTTCGAATCTACCAATTTTAGGAGATAAAGAATCAAACATCGCTTTGACACTTTTCTTCAACGGCAAAGTTTTAGAAGGCTTCGTAAATGATATGGGAAAGAAGTTATTAATCAGCAAAACAGCATATGACACAGTTAGGGAATATTTCAGGCGCGTTCCTAAGTTATTGGAACTCATTCAAAATTTCGATGAATCAAAAGAATTAAGGAATGTCGACAAAGAGGAAATTTTCAACGGCTCGCCATCAGAAATTAACAGACAAGTCACTGAATTAATGAATTGGATAAAGCAAGTCGCACCAACATCCAAGTCATATTTAGTCGATAAAGAATACATGACAATAGAACAATCGAGACTGGAAGCTGCAGAAAACGCTCTGAATAACGGAACAACTGAAGATGAAGAAGGAGAAGCTGTCGAATTAAATATCGCTGACATTCTGTGGTGCGGAAAGCAGAAATGCGACGGACAGCAGGCAAGCTTGTTCTCTAGAGCAATCTCAATCGCTGAATGCGGATCGACTCCATTTGGCGTCTGCGGAACAATTGTTGGCCTTGATAAGAAGAAGAGAGAAGCTTTCGTTCTCGCTGATTCTGTCTTGGAATTCGGCACAAACATGCGCAAAAGACTTCAAACACTCAGAGGATTCGTTCAGAAGCTTGATGATTTATGGATTTATTAAGAATATTATTATATGAATAAAATATTTTATAGATAATCCCACGAAAAATCTGTCAATATTGGAAACTACTGCTTTGTATCTAATAAGAACACAATAGGATGCATAATATGTTTAAAAAAACAAAAAAATTATAATCATCAGAGTTCATATTCGCAAAACTGCAAAATGAAACTTAGCAGCCACACATCGACCTGTATATATTATCCAAATAAAAATATTACTTATTTTTAGCATCATTCAATTGCGAACATTTTAGAAATTTGAACAAATTTAGACGATTTGTCCGAATATAGACGGGCTTGTTAGCGTCTAGACAGATTTATCCGCCCATTCTAAATATATTTAGTTAAATGCTTTCACCATATTATTGGTTAAATGCTCTCATGATAAATTAAGCATTTTAGCCATTTTGATGCTCTCATGATAAATTAATTTAATGCATTTTTATCCTTCGAAATTCAATCTCATTCACATCAAGAGATTAGACAAGTAATTATACAAATGTCTTAGATATCCAATTATATATCAAATTAGCATATAATTATCATTGATTTTCGCGCATTCTGTCATTAATGAAAAAGCCAAGGTAATAAAATAAAGTTTTATTATAACAAATAAGAAAATAAGAATGAGATTAATGGTCAGGGAGCAAAGACTCCAAGAATTCCAAACTTTTCTGATCAATCTCCAAGCACCAGTCAGGAATTGGACTCTCAACAGTCTGCGTGTATCCAAGTTTCAATGCTTCAGCGACTGCTCTTTCATCCTGTGGGTCATCAGCGAACACACCAGACAAACAGGTGCAGACTCTCTTCGAGTTTTGCGAAATCTGTACGTCAGGGGCCATAGATAGCATTCTCGGCGGCATACTGCAAAGCATCATCGTGCATATGAGTTTCTTCAGTTTGTTTTCGCTGGCCAAATCGTAGTGTCTCAGACTGCAGCATGCGTTCGTTAACAAAGGAATTGACGGAGAGTCTTGTGGAAGAGAGCCAATGTATGAAGCAATGACCCTGAAAAGTGCTGCGATGACGTCGCGCGAAGAGTTTGACAATGATCTTGTTATCCATAACCACATGAGCGCGTTTGCATCAACACCCGACAAAATCTTAGGTACATCTTCTGTGAGAGAGATTTTGCGGTTGAAAATGCGCAGAACTGATTCGTATGAGTTAGTTTTTTCTTTGAAGCATGTATATTTTGCTGTAACTTGAAATCTGATTTCCGTGCCTCCATTTGGATGGATATCGAGAACATATGGCTGGCGCTTGAGAGGGACAACAGGAGATACAAGTACTCCCTTGTTTTCGTATTGAACTGGATATGGATTTAATTTCCATTCAGTTTTGCCGCTGCTGCACCTGCAGCCCATAATTAATTGATATGTAGGTCTGTCACGTGTAGCAAAAGCAAGCATATTAAGGAATGTATCAGCTCTGAAAAATAAAATTCTTCCAGGAATGATTTTACTGGCTTGAATCGATTCTTCTGTGAACTGTGGTGTGAGAATATCAATTGCGAGAAGGTTTGAATAAACAGATTTGAAAGAATCTGGAATTAGTGCAGGACCGTGAGAAATTGCAATGAAATGGATTGGATTATGTGGAAAATACTCAGATATCCTGTAAGCATTCTGTAATAATGTTGCAAATGCAGGTTTTGGACATGATGAAATTAATTCAATTGATTTAACGATAGATTCGATTTGAGATGTGTGGAATATAAATGGTGTGAGATCATCCGGGAATTTTGCAAAATTAACAGCCGGCGCTGGTGCCAAATTTGGTTTTTCACCTGAATAATTGCAAACGGGTCCTAATTCAGTATTTGTATAGAACGATTTGTGCGGACATAGAAGGGTGACTTGAGTAATCTGGATTCCAAGCATAATAATTAATTGGGTATTAACGAAAGATCTTAAAAATGCAATCAAACCGGGTTTCATTGTATCTATATCCGAAACGCAGAATCCTATGTCAATGTAAACACATGTTATTGGAATTCCTATCTTTTCTATGACTTTTAATTCTAAATCTTCGGAATTTGGTAAAAAGTCTTCAATATGTTCTTCATTTTTATTTCCACATATCGCACACGTCCATGTGTTTTCATCCTTCGTGCAATAGTTGGAAATATAGGCCTGGCACTTGCGGCAACGTGGAACTTGTTCGTAAGATAAATCAAGCGATGGAATTGTTGCATTTTCTGTTGGTGAAACAATAGCGCTGATAGGAACCGTGAGTTTTTGTCTGAGTTTCTCTGTATTTGGAGCTTCACTCACTGATACTTGAAGCATTATTATTAATTTTGGCAATATGACACTTTACACGTCAAAAATCAAATAATTTTGACATTTTTGACAAATTTCTTTTTCAACAATCATCAATAATCATTCAGCATTCGAACAAAGCTATTCATATAATATACTACAAGAACTACTTTTCATTCATGTATAAATTGATCTATATAGGTTGATATATAAAAATATTTGTATTTCATTATTTCACAAATAGAGTTTCAAAATTATGTTTCTACTGTCATAGTATTTAACTACTACGCAGTTAAAGATCATAATATTATTACTTTTCTATATTATTCGAAATTAACACAACAAAATCCTCGAATTATGGTATATTATCAATAAATTGACGAATAGTTAATATACACATCATCATTTGCTATAAATTGTATTTCAACTGATTTTATGGAAAAAATATTTCTAATTTTTCATGTATACATAATAAAACTCTAAAAGTTACCACTAATTATTGACACTCGATCAATGTATATCATAATTAACAAATGTTTAAAAGAATGAAATTGTGTTTTGATTTAAAACTATATATGAGCAAGAATTTTATTGAAAATTTAGACTTCAATCTCAACTCCATCTTGTGCAGCTGTAAGAGTGATTGCACAAGCAAGTCTCTTACCGTTTGATGGAAGAATGTCGTTTTCTTCTTCAATTGGGTCTGGAAGCTTGCCTTTCTTTGGATTAACGACACATTTTCCGCATCCGATGTTGCCCTGGCATGTCTGGTCTTTAGTCATGCATCCATTATCAACTAATACCTCAAAAAGGTTAGAATCGTTCTGGAATTCAATCACTTTTTTCTGTCCACCCTTGATGACTGTGAGTGAGCCAAATCTTTGGCCGTAAAGCGAAAGCATTATATAAAAGTGATGTGACCCAAAATCATGATTTTGTTAAATAACCTTATAATATCGTCATTTTAATTCTTATTAAACATACCATCTACTGTCATAGAATATGCTATATTTCAAATTTGATGACGATTTAACATGGTACAACTTTTTATCAGAAATTCTGACATTGTAAAGTGTTAATGTAAATTATTAATTTGACACACAGCACTTTTTATAATTCTGACATTGTAAAGTGTCAAAAAAGAAAATTTGTCGATTTAACACAAATCAGTGTTGGAGCTCCAACTCAAAAGGAATAAAAGAGTCTTTCTGATTCATTGCATCTGCCGTGAATGAAAGCTCGCATAAAATCGTATTCTTGATGTGCTCAATCTCAATGCACCTCTTTAAATTAAAATTTTGACGTTTTGAATATATTAATTATGTGAAGAAACTCCATTTGTCCTTTTCCAATCTTCCTAAAATATGCTGTCAGGAAACCAATAGATTAGATCTCATGAAATTTGAAAATGTATTAACCTAAATCCAAACATGTTATCATATGTTGTTTTTGTATGTATATTCACTGAAATAGATTGGTCTATACATCATATTTGAAAATTAGTTTTATAATTTCATAATCAAAAAAAAAAAAAAAAAAAAAAAAAAGGATTTTTTGGCTTTCTCAAATGAGAAATCTTAGATATAATGTCCATATATATTATTGTGACTTAGGATTTTGAATAATTTCTATTATAAAAACCACATTTAAAACGTTCCATGTTAAAAATCATAGTTGAAGCTTAAATATAAAATATATTATGTTACATGGTGAGTAAAGCATAAATACAATGTAACAAACGTGTTTGAAGAAATTTAGTGGACGTTTAATAATTTCGAAAACAAAAAATGTTTGATTTTAACAAAGTAAGCGAGCAAAAACTGTTCAGCGACGGCAACAATGATGGGCAGAACTACACGTTTAACATTGACACTGAAGAAGAAATCTCTTCCAATTACGATTTGCAATCAGATTTTGAAAAAGTCGTTAAAGATAACCAAACACTTACGGAAAGCATAGCATCGTATAAAATCGACTTACAAACCACACAGAAGCTTCTGCAGATCGAAAAGAAGAAAACTTCTGAATTAGAAGAAGAATTACGAAGAGAAAAGAACACAAAAGATGCATCAATGCTTAGATCGATGTCTGCAACGCAGAACAATGATGAACAAAGAAAACAAATCGAAAAACTCAAATTACAAATTTCTAAACTTACAAATGACATTTCAGAGAAAGATAATAACATTATAACACTCGAAAATAGCATAAACACGTTTATAAAGAATTGGAACACAATTTTTACAGAAAATTTCACAAATATCCAGGAAATTGAACGAGAGATACCAGAATTATCACGAAATATCAGTTCATACAAGCATGCTACTCATGATAAAGATGAATTACTCGAAAAAATCACAAAGGATAACGTTAATTTACAAAGTCAAGTAGAACATCTTAAAAAGCAACTAAATACAAGTAATACGCAACTTTCTGATGCTAAAAAAGACTTTGCAGCTAAATTAAACAAAATTGCAGAAGAAAATTGCAATAAAATGAGTGATTTACAGGATAAATATGGTAAAACACTAACAGAAAACAGAGATTTGAAAAGTGCAAATGAGGAATTACATAATAGAATCGAATCACTTCAACTTCTATTGGATGATAAAACAGAAGTTGATGATTTGAATGGAATTATCGATAATTTGAAGGCTGAAAATCTAGAGCTAAAGAAAACACTTAAAGTTTCTCTATCAAAGAATGATCAACTCGTTTCTAAACTTCAAGATTTTGAAGATTATCATAATGAAACGGCAAATGAATCATCTGGCATTAAAAAGGCACTAGCACAAAGCCAAAAAGATCTAAAAGCAGCAAATGATCAAATAGGGCGAATGAAATTCGACTTTGATGAATTAAATCGTTCAATAGAGACAGAAAAGAAACAATCAGCAATGAAAGATGAATCAATTAAGGAATTAACACAGAAAACACTACAAGATGCGGATGAAATCGATTCACTTCAGAAGAATATCAAAACATTAAATTTGAAAATTCAAGATTTAAGCGCGAATGCAGATACAATCGCACACAGAGTCGGTATTCTCGAAGAAGAGAACAACAAACTCAATGATCAGCTTAAAAAAGAGAAAGAAAACAATTCCAAATTAACTTTGCAGCTGAATGAATCCGAAAGTCACAACTCAGCACTGAAAGAAGATAACGCGAAGCTCACTGAAGAACTAAATAAGCAAAGACCTGAGATTATTCCTATATGCGCTTGGACGACATTTGGGCCTCTCCCTGAGCTGAAAAACGTGATTCAACAAATCGTGACAAGCAGAGATAAAAATATATCGCAGAAAATTTGCGAGGTTTTAGTCTCAGTTGGCAAGTTTTATGAGACTGAGTTGTCATCAGCTAACTCAGCACTCAACATAGAAATCATTAAGTCCGATATTTTATGTAAATTAATGACAGAAGTCAGTTCACTGCTCAAAATGCCACTTAAAACTCCAAACGAAATTATAAATTACAAAGATCAGTATCTAGCAAACGTTAAGCAGGAATTCTCGAATCTCAAGAAGAAGATGATAGAAATGGAAATGCATTCAGCTGATTTGAACAAATATAAAGACTACGACGCTATTAAAAAAGAAAAAGAAAATCTCGAAGTAAAAATGTTGGAAAAAGACAAAGATTTGTATGTGAAAACAAAAGAATTATCGAAGCTCAATGATCAAATCAGGTCTTTATCTGCTGAAAACACTAAACTTAAGGATGAAAATGATGAATTAGCAAATCAAAATCAAACAAATGAATCATTTATGCAAAAAATTAACGAGCTGACTAAAACTGTTTACGAACAAAAGCTTTTGCTACAAGCAGCAAGTCAGAAGATAGCAGTACAATCAAGCAGTAAAGGCGAATCAGAGAAAAAGAAAAACAGAGATGAAGCAGATTTCTTGAATAATTTAGCGAAGAAGAAATTCGAGAAAGAAAAAAGAGTTTTGGAGAATAGAATAAAGGAATTAGAAGAAGCAAACATTGAATACCAAGAAGCAATTGAAGAAATTGGTAGGAATTTGCAAGCAAAGAAAGAAGCATATAGAAGACTCAAGCAAGAAATCAAAAACATGGGCAAGAATCAAGAAATTGTTGATGTTCCTGAAACAAATGAAGTCGACACCAACAATGACCTTGCTGATGAATACAAGAAGAAACTAGAGACATCATCGAAGAAGAATGATGAACTCCAGTTAGAAATTGCAGCATTAAATATGAAATTAAACAAAGCACAAACAACAGTGAAAAGACTACAAAAACAAGTGAAACAAACTGAAGAAGACAAGGAAACAATCAACGAAATGTATAATGATGCAAGACAGCGCTTGACAACTGAGGTAAAACATATACAAACTAAGCTTGAAAATGAAAAATCAAATTTATCAGAGAAATTTGCGCAGGAAATAGATCAGATTAAAATTCAAAACGAAGGAGTTTTACGCGAAATCTTCGGAATAATAGGATCTGGATTCAAACAGTTCTACGATGCTAGAACGAAGCTTGACATGAGCAAGGTCAAGGAGATTGTGAATTCAGCTAGCTCGCAGCTCAATAAGTTGCGTGATGAAGATAAAAAGCTCAGAAGTCTTTTAGGCCTTGAAGAAAAGGATAACATCGAGGATGTCGTCACATCCATATTGTTTAACCAGTAAATTATGTTTATTTTATATATTTTTCTAATTGTTGTTGTTTTCCCCCATTATTAAGAAAAATAGCAAATCAGAAATGCGTCTTGATCATATTCTTGATCACGTGCATATTTATAATTTCTTCTTAAAACAGCTCATTACGAAACAATTTTTCATCATATTTCGAGATTTTTCAAAACTGTGTGTTTTTTGATAAAATAACACGTTTTTTGTGCATTTATATCATATGATGCAATATTTCAGTGTCTGTTTATCCATTTGAGCTAAAAAAGACATCGAAATAATTTTGTTATATTTCTGCAATAGTTTTGTAGTCTTCTCCGCTTCTGCAGGTGACTTCTTGAGGTGCTCAGTGCATTGATCAATGTATGAGTAGACGGAAATAAAAATAAAAAATTTCAATTTGTCTAAAATAAACCAATCGTCTAAATTTTTACTTGCGCGGTGGAAGGCCAGCAGCTTGAAGGCGCTCATTGAGAGCCTTACGCTTCTCTTCGAATGAGAGCTTCTTTGTCTGTGGGACCTTTGGAGCGTGCTTCTTCTTCATATCCTCAGCATGCTTCTTCTTGTCCTTGATTTCTGTAGCAGCTGGGTTCTTTCTGATAGCAGCATGTGCATCCTTGTACAACTTTTCTAAGCTATCAGCAGTAATACCAGCCTTAACATAACGAGAGAACTGCTTGTTAAACTTGTCTTCGTTCTCCTTCTTGAGCTTTCTCATGTAGTCAGCGACAGCACCACCATAGATGTAGTACTGATTGCCCTTGACGATCTTGTCCTTGGCGACATCCTTGCGGTCCTTTGTGGCATCCTTGTCCTTCTTGTCGAACTTGCAGGC
>MRSU01007778.1:0-18299 GCA_008369845.1 Trichomonas gallinae
AAGAAAATGCTATTTTTACGCTAAAAAAACGATGTTAGACGGGTTTGCACAGCGTTCGACGGGTTTTTAGGGTGACTGTAAGCAAAATAATTTTTGCCTTTAATTTTGCTGTATCTTGTAATAATGATGTGTGCAGCATAAATATATTACGTGTTTATAATTAAATCTTAAATGGCAGCAATTTCATAATTAAAACAAATGTTGACGCGATTTCGCGTAATTCTAAATTACAGAATTGAGAAGACAAGAAAGACCACTTGATTTTATATTTGGTAGCCATAAGGATGCTTTTTAATAATGTATTACTTGATTGCGCATCATTTTTGTTCCAAAAAATGCTTGACTTTTGTTTCTTTGTGTTTACTTGTTCAAAGACATATACAGCGAAGCAACAAAGCGCAATATCCGCAAGCGCAACGGAAGATTATATCATTACAGATTGTTTTTTCGAATCAATTGGATCATATGAATCATCATCAGCGATATTCATATATGGAACACAGACCAACCCATCTGTTTTATTAAATTATACGGTATTTACAACATGTAAGGCCAATCAGGGCGGCTCATTCAGCATTGTTGGCAATTTCAGATTTATTTCAACGAATAACTGTATATATGATTGCCAAGTTGGCGGTTCTAGTAAGAAAGGAGCCATTGCTTACATTAACGATCCAAAAACATATTATATCAATCTAACTTCAGCAGTAAACTGCAAATTTGGCTCGAAAAATTTGCTTTTGCTTGGAGCGCCTATTATTTATACCACGAATATATCTAACAGTATAGCCGACATTGGCACTGAAAGTGCTTCATTTGGAACAATATTTTGTTCATCTTCATCAGAATCAGTATTTAACCGTTTAACACTAGGAAATTGTTATAGTCCAAACTCAATTATCTATTGTACATCGTGTAAATCATCCAAAATCGAATATTCAAACATTATTCAGAATGAAATCACAGATTCCGCACTAATTTACGTTGGAAATAGTGATGAAATGGATATTATTAACTGCATTATATCCAAAAATAAACTAAATGGTCAAAAAGCATTCGTTTCAGAAAATTCTTTAATCAAAATCGAAGGATTGACAACTGATGCAAATACAACAGAAGGATCAGTAGAAATTATCAGTATCCGCAATAATCCAAATGTGTATCCTCTTAAAATACAGTATTTTGGCACACATAAATGTTATGCGGAAAAAATTGTAGGAGCAACAGCAGCTGGTTCCACAATCAAACTGGTTGAATCTCCAAAAATCATGCCAATATGGGCATTTGCAGCATTAGGCGGCTGTGGACTGATTATAATTATTTTAATTTGCTGCATTGTTAGAGTTTCAATGAAGAAATCGAAGGGAGTTGAACATTGTCATCACCATCACAAATCAAATGAAAAGAAGTCGAAACGCAAAGATAAAAAATCAGAAAAAAGAAAATCAAAGAAGAAAGCTTCGAAAACACCAAGAGGTATCAGATCATCTGCATCAATAGCACAGCCACTTAAGCCAGATCCATCAACTTCAGAAATCAGACTTGATAATCCACCAAAAAATGCTCCAACACCAACACCAATGCCAGACCCATCTGCATCTCCTATTGCAGCCAAACCACCACAAAATGAGCAAAAACAAAAGAAAAATAAAAAACATCTTACGAAAAAGCAGGAAATGACAGAACTAGACAACTTAAATGAGGATAATAATAATGATCAAGATGGAAATGCCTCAAAAGACATGGACTCAAGTGAAGAAAATGAAAATGCAGAAGAAATTGCAAAACAAAAAGAAATAGAAGAAAGGCTTAAAGTATGGCAAAAAGCTAGAGAAAATCTACAATTTATGCTATAGAAATACATATAAAAGTTACTTTTTTTATTGAAGAATAAAACTATTGTTAATATTGCATTTGCAAGAGAAATATGTTATTTTCACACTATGCATAATTCAATATAAATGAAATTATATCTTAATTGCCTTGGAAAATCCATAAGGGAATTGAAAATTTTATGATATGGGCTTAATATTCGGATAGACATCTCTATATGAAGTATATATTGCAAATATTGTAAAATTTGAATTCCATTTGCAAAGAAAAAAAATGAAAAATTTGAAATATTGTCAAAAACATGCCATTTATTATGAAAATAAGTCAATCGAGACATAAATTGTTAATACTAATACATAGTTTATTGCCCAGATTTTCCGACACAAAGCTATCACTTTGATCATCTTTTCATTTCATCAATCACAATCAGATACATCCGTTCATTTAAGAATATTAATATGACATAGGTAGTATTATCAGATGATTTATTTCTTCGTCACTTTTTGAAACCAGTAATTTTTCTTTGAAGTTTTGATTAAAATAAACAATCTGATCGTAAATTCCTTTCCCTCTTATTAGTCATTGTTATGTGATTGCAGCAATATTTTCGTGTTGTTTTTCAATTTCAATTCACTAAACAATATTGAAAAGTTTATTGAACCAATAATGAAACATCAATAAAAATAGATATATAGTTAATATTAAAGATATATTTTACAAACGGTTTTAAGTTTGTATCAATTAGCGGATTTAAATAAGAAAAAAAAATCATTTTACGATTCCAATGAGTGGTCGTCATAGAGCGAAAGATAAATTCACGGCTGATGATGATGAGCGCTTGAAGGATATCATAGGGGATACAGAAGAAATCAACTGGAGAGAAGTTGCAGAAAAAATGGGAAATAAAAATGTAAGACAATGCAAGGACAGATGGATTAACTACTTGTCACCGACAGTAAATCGTACAAAGTTTTCTCTTCAAGAAGATATTATGCTTCTTGAAAAATATAAAAATTTCGGTCCAAAATGGGTATTTATTTCCAAATTCTTCGAAAACAGAACGGATGTCAGCATCAAAGCACGTTTCTTGATCCTCAAAAGGCGAGGATATACAGTCGAATATTTAAAGCGTTTGCTAGACAGGCGCTTGCACCAGACAACCCGGACAAAAAAGACGAAAGCTAAGGAGGAGCCCTCTCCTCCGGCACAGACTGCAATTCTCTCGGACTTGGATTTGTTTAGTCAGATAGCCATGGATGCTTACGAAAAGGAAAACACTGATATTATATCACTGTTTGATGGAAAGGAAAATTCGAATTTTTATTTTGTTTAGATATTGTAAATTTGAAAATTTGAAAAAAAAAATTTTTTTTTTTTTGGAGAGTTACTGAAACTAGATACCTAATATATCATTTTCTTATCAGATAATATGAAACATTCCTTTAAGTCTACTTCTTATGGCTAATTTCCCTTTGAAATTATAGAAATTCATCATAAAAATGTTTAATTTTATAGATATTTCATCATTTAATGAGGCATATGTTACTATCCATAAAATATTTTTTAGACAGAAATATTTTCCATTAATGTATTAATATGTTATGTTACATTGCGTTAATTACATCACCAAAAATCGATATATTCATTCCCATCATCCACATTGCATAATTAAATTTTAAAATAATATTTTAGTTAAATTAACTGAATTCAGGATTAAATTATGTAATTGTTACATTACCTAATTATCGTTTATAATTCCAAAACTATCAGATGCATACTCCCATTATATATCAAATTTTTGTTTTGGGAAATTGATGGTAATATCATATTTTTAACTACAACAAGGTCTTGGTTTAATCGGTAAGAGTTAGATGTCAATTAAATATTTTTTTTTTTTCTATTATGGATGCTGCACGTTTTTTATGATCTTATGAAAAAAAAATTACTTCTTTGATCAAATTTATCGAATATTTCTACATAAATGTAGATATATATGGACCATCGGATGAATTATTTGATAACTACCTGAAATTTTTGTTACGGATTGGTTCAGAAAAAATTCGAGTCCATATATCGCTCCAAAAAGGCTTTCTCCATTATATTCGATAAATTTTGGAAATTTTGAATGTGAAATTTGATCGATAATTTTGTGAGCATTATGATGTAAACTATACAAATAGCGGGGTATTTGAGAGAGAATATAAAAACCATAACCAAATAAAACAGTCATATCATTTTTTTAGGATATGTCGGTCAAGCGTGTTCATCCGAAAGACAAGTTTACACCTGAGGAAGATGAGAAGCTCAGGAACATTGTAATGAATTCCAAAGTGATAGACTGGAAAAGAATTGCAACTAAGATGGGAAATAGAAATGCTAGACAATGCAAGGATAGGTGGACAAAGTACCTCAATCCATCTGTGAATACAGAGCAGTTCAGCGTTGAAGAGGATTTGATGCTGCTGCACTTGTATGATGCATATGGAGCTAAATGGGTCTATATTTCTAAGTTTTTCTATAACAGAAGTGATGTTAGCATTAAGTCTAGATTCATGGTCCTCAAGAGAAGAGGAGTAACTAGAGAATTTTTGCAGAAAGGATCATTAATGCTTCAGGCCAATCCTGCCAAATCATTTGAACCTGAGCAGATTGAGATGCCTAATAGCCCGTTAGTCATTTCCCAAAACGTTGTTGAAGAATTTTCAAGTCCAGAACCTACATTCCCTAATTCTCCACTTGAAGAATCTTTTTCTTCAAATTTGTTCAACGATATTATTGATGATGATATTTTCTCACTCGAATATTAGATTTTTAAACTGTTTGTTTATTCTTTCGAAATCGGTCAATTATAATTTTTTCTTACTGATGAAAAAATATTGAATATAAATACTTTATAGCGATAATATAGTTTATTTATATGATCCATTCAATCAGATGACGAGAAGAAATCCACTCATCAATTTTCATCCTTCATCAAGGTTGAAATTCAGGATAAAGATTCCGTTTAAGGTAATTGAAGATATGTGGTGGGCTGTGTCTTATTTCAATGATACTGGTGCGTATTTAGAATGGTCAATCGGTTTAGAGTAGGAAATCAGACTGTCACTCACTTAGGAAATTAATTTCTCTTTTAAATGTAGTTTAAAGAAGATGTTTGAATAGGTATTAATCTATAAACCGGATATCAAAAATTTGAAGAAAAAATGCTTTAATCAGCGAGAAGGATTTAAATTTAGAATGTATACACTATAATATGATTATATCTTAGCTTATTTAAGATATCGGTTTCATATTCACGAATTCGACTTTCCGGTAGATAAGTAAACATTATGATATACATAGATAATGAACAGTAAAGAAGATAACAGTAACCTCTTTTTTATACTTTTGCTAATCCGACTATTGAAAATAAAAAAAAAGCAACAAGTTGGAAAATTGACATTATTTTGCCAGAGTTTGCCAGTTTACAATTTTATTCCGCAACTAAAAGTTTGTAAAAATCAAGAATTACTTTCTATAGAATGAGAATTAAAGGTGTTGAACTATAAGTAAGGTGAACAAAATATTTTTTGTGAGGATTTGTAAAATGGTGGGAATTAAGCAATATTTTGCATGAGCAAGTTATAAATAATATATTTTATGAACGAATACTTTTTGATGTTTTGTGATTGCTGCGATTGTTTTTGTTTATATATAGGATTCGCTAGGACTGTGAATGTCAAATTTAATAATTGAGAAAAATAAAGCTGATTAAAGGTTTAAATTTCGAAACTTGATCTCTGATGGCTACATAATCTGTTTAAGCAGTTCCTATGAAAAAAGAAATTTGGTCTGAAGGACATAAAAAAATTCAATTGCTGAGACGATTTATATTAAAAACATGTACTATTAGATTCTAAGTATGATTAAATGATGAGAAAGTAGATCATAGTTGAACGGTTTTCAACACAAAATATTGGTAACTAAATATATAGTAAGTATGATATGTCGGTGTAAATATTACACAAAAATTTTTCAAAACAGCTGTTAACTCCAGTATTGTATTATCTCATATAATGCGTACGGTAGCCAAAATTTCATCAAATGGCATTTTAGAAATAATTGTAGACTATTGAATTATAGATTTTTTGAGTGGAAAGACGATTTTTAGAAATTTGTGATTTTAAAATCATTCAATGAATCCACAGCAAGCTATGCCTATCAACCGACGCCGCGTTCCGCGCGTTTTCCTCAATGAGGACCAGCGTAACATGATCAAACAGCTGTACAAGGAGTACGGAAACAATTACACAAAGATCGCAGAAATTATGGGAATGAATCCGAGAAAAGTCCGCGAGCATATATTAGCTAACATCAAAAATGTATCTTCTAAGGAATTCACCGCTGAAGAAGACCAGATATTATGCTACTGTGTATCGCAATATGGACATAGATGGTCTGCAATCGCGCAGCTTATTGGCACAAAAAGCGCTATGATGTGTCGAAACAGATATAAATTCATTCAGAGCAGGCTTAGATTCGCAGAACAGCCTGTATTTATCCCACAAGAGATGCCACAGCCAGTATATAAGCCACCGGAACCAGAGAAAAAGCCAAAGGTGGTCCTTCCATCACTTGTTTCGGTAGATTCATCGGATTTACCAATCGAAATTGCAGTTCCATTGAAGCCCCAATCATCCATCAGCTTCTTCCTTCGTTATCCAGAATATTAAACTGTTTATTTGTGCTTTTTTTCAACAATCTTGCCCCAAATTTTTACGTTATGAACTAACTTTCAATATCAAAATTTGCTATTTTTAGCTAAATCATAATTAGAATAGTTAGATGCATATGTTTGGTCGAAGTCGAATCAGTCGGACGAGTGATTTTTGAATGTTTGAATAAATTGTTTTGTGAAGTTTACATTCGATAAACTTATCAAATTGAATAGTAAAAATTTCGGTTATGTTCTCAAAAAATCAAAATGCTTTTAAAATTGATTTTGTTACTTTAACTTTAAATCATAATATATCTCCGTTCCCGTATGATATTTATGACCGATAGTACAAAAAATCTAATCCTCTTTCAAGACCATAACCTCTTTCGCATCGTTTTCTCTTTTGATTATACTCGAATATTTAATATTAAGTAAAATCCAATCAACAAATAATATGATAGTTTTAAATTGAGAAGGAATAAGGTGAAGATTTTTAGATTCAGGAAAACTAATCAGTGCATATGCTTCGATATGTGTCCTATAATGCTAATATCATCTTCATCTCCTTCAACGGATTGATCATATGTGAATCTAAATACATAAGTACCAATAAGTTCGAATTTATTAACTACTAAACACAGTGGATCTCCTTGGCAGCTTTCATCATGAAAAAGCATCACATATTTAGCGGAAAATGTATTACTAAATTTAAAGGTTTTCGCTTTGCATCTACACATTTCTACACCCTTTTTTGCCTTGTGGATCGTTTTCCGGGTTTCATTGTTATCAGAAATCTGAAGAGACCATGAATATAAACAACTATCGCAGCAGTATGCAGCTGAAACAGCTTTGCAGCAGCATTCACCAGCGCCATAACAACCCGATTTTAGGTAATAGCCAGATATTTGCATAATCTGATTTTTGATTCCTACAACAAAATAAGGATGATCATCTTTAGTCTGCGCACAGTTGAAGCACTAATCGTATGATTTTTCAATCTGATCAAAGCAATATTCAGGTTTTGTTTTTTGTAAAGTTCCATTAATCCCTTGAGAACTGGATACACTGGCAGAGTATTCGCTACTGCTCTCTCTATAGACATTCCTCAGTATAGAATTGGCTTCTGTAAACAGATTTTCGCATACAAAAAAAGCACAGCATAATAAACTAATAAGGTTATTTACAAATTTCATTCATCAACATTTAACTCATTTTCGTAGCCTGACTCTTCGCGACAAGTAAACGCTTTGTATCCCATCCACAATAGCCACATCTAAGACATGGAATTCGGAATTAATAAAATTCCGACATTATTAATATTAGTGGCAAGAATAACTAAAGCCATGTCAAACGCTAGAGCTAAGGCTATTGCTAACCATGCTATTCTAAAATGCACCGCATTTTGCTTTCTGGGATATCAGAATAATAAAATCACTACTATACCGATCATTACTACTATTGTAATGTTTCTAACTATGATAATCCATAGCGGACTCTGACTTTTATGCCATTCATTGTGATTTAATGAACATATTATAATTCTATAACCAGCAGATATCACCATAACTGCTTGTAAGACTTTGTTGAGAGCTTTATAGCGTATGTCTATTAGGAAATAGTAAATTAGATAAATTACTGTAATTGTGATAATAGAGACATGTCTTCCAACTCCTAAATGCACTGAACAATACTCTAATCTTCAATTAAATAAGGCTCATATCCGTGGACCTAGTTGAAATGCATCACCGCCAAATAAGCATAATCATCTATTCGAAGAGAAGGGTTTCTGTGTTTCTATATTTGTAGAGTATAAGTATAAATATAATAATCACATATATAAAATATTGCAAATTAAACCCGAGCTCGACAAAAGCCTGTCCTAATCCCATTTTGCTATTTCGACGCAGAAATCAATAAATATAATATCTATGATACCAACGGAGTGTTTTCTTTAATAAAATCGAAGATTGACGATAAAAAAATTGTCAAAAAAATTCAAAGAGTTGTAAAATATAACCTTATTTATTCAACCACATCTAAAATCTTTAGTTGTTGGTTGATTTTGCTATGATAAACAGGTCAGTGTGTGAAGTAAACAACGAGAATGTAGCGCTATCTTTTACTTTGATTGTCCAAAATTAATCCTAAATTTTCGCCAATAACTTAGTTTTGAGCGTTCTCATTATGTATTTGGATCTATACGTCGATATATATATATAGTATCAGTCAGATAAAGCGTCAACGATATTTATTTTAATACAGTTATTAATATAATCGTGTAGAACACTTGAGATGCTGTATTTAGATAGCATATAAGGATAGTATTATTAATCGCGTGTTATAATAAGAAATAATTTGTTTTGGTTAAACAATATTGAAATTTTGAAAGAAAATGTTTAATAGACAAAATATTTATGAGTTGAACTTGAGGAGTTCACGTTCCTGCTCAGTGACTCTCTCAAACTGCTTCTCCGCCAATGATTCCCAGATTTCATCTTCAAATTTGCTCGGTTCCTTTTCAAACTCCCTAGCAACAGGGAATACGTCCTCAATATTCATTGTCTCCAAGCATTTGGCTGCTTCTTCAGCCGTTACTTGTTTTTTGCCAGATTTCAATAAATGTTGCTTAGCTTCTTCGCAGAACTTGATGACAATCTCTAGGGAGACCCAGTAGTCCTCCTCGCCTAATGTAGCCTTCAGGGCCTTAAATGTTTTGATCTTCTGGTAAACCACCAACAGAATATTGTAATTCTTGATTTCTTGCTTCTGGACGATCTTCGCGAAGCATATTAATGCGTAGTCTATGGTTTGACGGACTTCTGCGACTTTATTCTGTGCAATTGCTGAATTAATCAATTTTTCAACTGAATTCGCCAATCTAACAGCATTATAAAGCGACAAGTTGTCAACATGACCTGCAATGCATGAGAAGAGCTTGCAGACTGAGTTTGGAAGGCTGTCGAATATATTAAGCAAAATTTCGAATAATAAGTCTGCATATGTGCCTCTATGTGGCCTGAATGTTGTTGCAAGGCTCAAAGATTGAGGAACATTCAACGAAGCAGCTATGAGAGAGTTAGAAACTAAAACATAAAGAATTGCGATATCTAATTTGTGAGTTTTAGAAGCTCCGTACTTTTCGAATGAAGATTGGATTAATTGCAAAATAGTGAAAACAATGAAGTTTGTTTCACCTCCCTCTGCTAATTCCTGAGCCATTAATTCATTGTGATGCAAAAGCAAATAGATAAATAGCATGATCTCATCGGCAAATGGTAAGAATGGATTTGTTGAGATTGCTTGGAAGAAGAAATCAAGCGTGATATTAAATATTTGTGGCTCAATTTTAGAAATTTCTTGTGTAAAAGATTTATCGACAATTGTCAATGTAGAAGCCAATGAAATACTATTCTGAAGAAGATCCAATAATGATTGAGAAGGTTGTGCAGAGTTATGAAGATAATATAGAATCATGTTACTGATAGATATGATAAATAAATCTGATGGAAATTGTGGATAATTTATTGGTAGATTAATTGCTGGCTGGTTGATTATTTTTCTGAAATATTGAAGATTTAAGTTGAATAATATTGAATGAACAATATCGCGTCTAAGTAACACTGTTTTCTCTTCCTCTGGTCCTAAATACCATAATTCTTCTTGATTAAAGACTGTAATATTCTTGCTGAATAATAATTTGTAGCTTGTTTCTAAAAATATGCGGAAAAGAGATAACTCTGGATCACTATGAGTTTCTTCATGATTTTCTTCGTGATTTGTATTTTCAGATTCTGTATTTTCGATTCCAAAGAACTGATAGAGTAATGGATGGAATGTAGATGTCTGAATTAATACAACAGATATCATATTGATCAGATTTAGAACAAATGATAATTGATTCCTAAAAATATCCGGAATTGGAACCTCAGATGATGCATTTTCGTTGATTGCAAGATATTTTATGCATGTTTTATAAAGTGCGACTGTGTTATGAGGGAAATTTGCTGTAACTGTATATAATTCTCTCGGAGAAGGCAAAGCGGAGTTTCTAGATGGTGAAAGAGAAATCAGCTCAGTGAGGAACTTCTCGTCTTGAGAATAATCTTTCTCCTGAAGCATTTTTATTCTTTCAAGATATCGCGTATCAGTGGATTCCCCTGCACCCATATTTTTGACGTATAAATATTTACATGTCATATTTAACAAGTCGTTTAATTTGGAAAATATATTGAAAAATATGCATAGTTTTGTCAAAGACAAAGAAATAGCAAGTTGTTTTATGATTTTATTGATATTAAAAAAAAAATAAATGAAATTGTAAATGAAGGCATTTCGTTAGCATAACTGGCTGTGATATGAACTAAGACTTGCATTGATCAAACTTCAATATAATCAATAAAATAATAATTGTTAAGTTAATAAATAGATCTAATGAGCATGTAATTAGTTTAAATAAAATAATCCGAATCCGAAATGAAATGGTCTTAAAATGATATATTTTTGATTGATGATTAAAAAGACTCTGATTAATTGATATTATCGAACATATATGCTTTCATTTTAATTCTCATATATTGTGGCTGAGATATGGGTGCATTTTCTAAAAATGAACGATAAATTGATAAAAAATTGTAAAAAGTATTCACAAATAATGTTAACAATGGTATATTAGCCTGTAATATCTCGAACGGAATATAATACATGTATTAAAATTCATAAATAATAACTTCGATGATTTCGCTTTATGAAATAATCATATAAGAACAGAAAACATTCATTTCAATAGTTGTAAAGGCGCCCATAGGGTTAATATTATGTATCATGGGCGTAAAATTATAGTCCTTGCGCGGCAATTTCGCAGTTCTCAATTTAAATATAAGAATGAGACCAAAAAACTTTGGATTTAGGATGAGATGCGTGTACTTAATCGATATGATTATTGTCAATCCAATCATCGATTTTTTTGAGAACTTTTTTAGACAGATCAGTTTTGAGAATATATTGACCAACTAACAGGTACACGATTTCTGCACGAATATTTCAACAAAACATAAAAATAAACTCAGCCCATAAATAAAAAAAGAAAAACTTCAGTTTTGACAATCATTCTAAAATCACCTGATAATTTATAATCAAGAGTATGAAGGTTAAAATCAAAAGGAACAAAAATTTGTGTGTTTGTTTACAAATTCTGTCATTATTTTTTGAATATATCAACACAAACTGACAAAAATTTATAAATGATATTCCTTTGTTTGACCGGAAATGAATGTGACTTAAAACGTTCAGTTTTATGTAAAATCGATGAAGAACAATAGCGTTTGCATTCCTCATATAGTAGGATGTCCAAATATCGAAGAAAAATCGTAATATTTTCATTGGTTATTTTGAATACTAATACAAAAAATTGATATGCAAGTTTATTGCAAGAATCTGTTAACGCAAAGGATTTATATGGTGAACGTTAGAATCAAGTTTTGATAACAGATTCAATTTTGTGCTAATTTTTCAGTTATTTATATATATTTTTCTGAGAGTTATATAAAACAAGTCTAAACTATCGCAATCATGGGATTTTAATAGCACTAACAATTGGGAACTGCAATATTAGATACCTTGCACGGAATCTGCCCTTAAAATATTCGTATTTTTGGAATATATATTTAATTCTAAATATATACTTCAAATCAATCTCATAATTGCAGATTCACCATTTTGTTGTATATCCTTCATAATTCAACTATAATTTAATTGTTCGGAAATTGATTTTCTAATTCAACTAGCTATTCGTTTAGCAATTAAGCATGGTAATTTCAATTATCTAGTAATACGAATTATTATATGCATACTGAAATATCTCAAGGAAATTAATTAATTCACTATTAATTTTCCAATTTCTTCATAAATTGGTGTTAATAGCATGTCGAGATATCGTTGTGCTTATATATTGAACTACAATAAGCATATAATTCCACATCAATGCGCATAATTTTGATATATTTTACTGAAAATCCATAGTTAGTAATTTATTGAGTGATATCATCTGTATGATGTAGCGATATACGGAAATATTCCAGTATATATCATAAATAATGATTATGCGCATATATTTAAAATTTATTCTATTATGAATTAACAAAAAACACAACAAAATTCTATAATAATCTAATCAAAATTAAGCAAATGAGCTACAGAATATGGGTCATTTGGAGCCAATGGATTCCAAGATAAATGTCTGTAATCTTCAAGATTCAGCAAATTTGTTTCACCAAGTAATGTTTGCGATTTGCCAGAAGATAATTTCAACTGGCTGAGAACAGTACAAATCTTGTCCCAATTCTCCGCATACCAGCATAACATGGCTGATCTGTTCCTTTTAGCGAGTCTGTCCAATGGCACACCATGAACATCTGTTATGATCTTCGCTAGTGAATTCAAAATCATTGTATTCACGTGAGTGCCGAAGTACTTGTCCAGGAATGTAGAGATGTACTGATACTTTCCATCATTCTCCTTCATCCTAATCTGAAGCTTCTTGTAGTCCCTGATTGTCTGGCTGTGTGGCATCTTGCAAGACTTAACTCTATGTGCAGAGCAGAACATTTTTATAAATGAATGAAAATTCAATTAAAAAAATTCTGTAATTTACAAAGATGAAGGTCCATCAGCATATTATTAAAGCATGTATTTTATCTAAAACTATAAATTAAATGTTCTCACAATTGAATTTCTTTACTTATTCAAAATCTTCAGATTTTCAATAGGCAACCAAAGTATTGGACTGCCATTATGCTAAATGCAGTTAGTTGGTGTTTTTTAAAGAGATTAAATTTCATTAAACGAATTTTAAGTGTGAACGATGTCTTCAAATTTAACAACCAGCTCATATTATACTATTCTGAGCCATATTGTCCCTAAATAGCTTTGCAGTAATGCCTATAAACATTTTGAATCATAAACAAATTCAAACGTTCAAAAATGCTAAGCTCGTAAAATAATGCACGAAATATGTTTTAACCATAGTGATCTGCACTCACTCATTAGAAGATTGCATTTAGCATAATCAAAATTAATGAGACCTTAATTCAATTTGTCAAGAATTTCTTTCACTTTCAAAAAAAAAGCAATAAAATAAAAAAATAATATTCACTTATTGCAATGCCTTTATCTCCCTGTTTCCTCATAGATTTCAACGGGAAATTTGAAAAAGAAGCTACGAACAGTTGTAAACTTTCATGAAAAGTTGTCGATGAATTAGAATATTGCGGAGAATGCATATTTCGAAATTTTTCATCCGCAATCGATTGAGAAAAATTACTTTTTTTTTCCAAAAATGATCCTCTAGGCATTGTTCCTCATCGTACAATTTGTTAAAAACAAATTCTATATATATATCGTTGAAATAAAATGGTCAGCGCAGATTATTTGAAAACGAGATTTGCAAGAGATGTTTCGGCGAGAATACACCTTTTTGGTAGGATTAATGAGTGTAATGGTTAATATAATCTAATAAAAAGAATAATTGATGCGGTGAACGCATAGATAATCTCATATGAATTTTAATATATTATAGGATTTTTTAGTTTAAGTGATATAACCAGAATCTTAATGTAAGAATTTAAGGTGTGCATATATAAAATATAACACACAACTCCTTAAGCAAATATCTTAATGTTTTTCAGGACAAATATCAATGTGTAAATATTGAAAAAGGTGACACTCAAAAATTAACGCTACTATTTATATAGGGATGTGCGAACGCTTCTCACTTTTTATTCAGCGACTGAAAAGAGAGGCGGAATCCCCTTAACATATCTTAAACTATCTAAGTGAATTGATCTTGAAATAGCTTAGATAAAGTAGAACAGAATATATAATTCAAGTAATACATTTATAAATCAAATGTGTAACTATTGATTAATAAATCATGTATTTTGAAAAAGAACTGATTTTGTTCCATTTCAAAAATATGCAAAGAAGAACATTTTAAAATTAAATATAAAATATTTTGTCGAAAATGAAATTATTTCCTTTGGAACAGAGCTTATCCTTGAGGAAAGGAGAATCTTTCAAAAATGGACGAGTTAAAGTCAAAGGTTTTTAATCAAAACCATAAAATCCTGGTATTGAGAAACATCGAATAGCATTGTCTATATAATTTTTACTGTAATTCTGGGAAAAAAAAATTAAAAAAAAATTGCGATATCGTATTGTTTTCGATGAAAATTTAAAATACATATAATGTTGGTATTATATCTACTTCAAAAGGAGAAATAATTAAAATTTTACTGTGAAATATCTGCAGTGACGATTAAAAATCTGAATATAATGCTCAAATATTTCAAAAATGAAGTTGATAATAAAAAAGTGAGATTATATATCAACGATTATTTTCGATTCAAATTTTTAACAAACAGAAATGGAAATTTATCATATTTTTCATATCTATGAAATTTCCCTGTTTTTACATGCTTTCACGCCCGTAAATCAATTGAAAAAAATAAAAATTCAAAATTGTTATAAATTTATTATCGCTACACTGCACTATTACGATTTTTAGTGGTTTTAAAAACACACGATGCCTATCGGTGTCAGATTGAAGATTTTAGGAAAATTTATGAAATATGTTTATACACATGAAATAGAATAAATTTTATGAAAAGATTTTCTTTCACAATTTTATGTTTCAATAGAATTATTTTCTCATGGGAGAAGAAATGCGAGACTGGGCCTATGCAGCCGGCTTCACTGACTATGCATTTTTCTATCCGAACTACGTTCTCGTGTGGGTTATAATTGGCTTCATCTGCTTCACCATTACAATGATTTCGTATTTCCCTCAGCCAATTAAACTCATTCAAAAGAGGACGAGTTACGGTTTAGCTGTTTTCAGTGTTCTTGCGCAGGCCTGCTGTTTGTGGGGTCCATCGTTCAACGTCCTTTGTTTGAAATATCGAGATTTCGCCGGATTGATGAGATACAACAACCAATTCACATTCGCTAGATTCATGACATTCATCCTTGTTTTTGGCCAGTTCTGCCTTTATCTTCCCGTTGTTTTCCAGATGTGGATATTCTTTGATAGGAAACCAAGACTGAAACGTGATGAAGATGCCATCAAGAAGGACCAAGCAATGATTCTTTTACTTCCAATCGTTGCCATCTCATCATTCGCATTTTGCTTAGTTTTATGGGTTGTTATTGGTTTAATTTATGGTTTAGATTCTCATCCTATCATCCTTATAGGTAAAATTGCTGGTTATTTCGCTTTCGTTCTCGAAATTATTCAGTTCATTCCACAGACTGTGACAACGATCAAACTAAGAGACCATGGTTCACTATCACTACTTATGCTTAAAGTTCAAGCACCAGCGAACCTCGCTAACGCTTTCTACATGTGGTTAGGTGCAAAAGAAGATTTTACAACATTTGCTGCCTCACTTGCTGATGGTGTTTGGGAATTTATCATCTTAGGACTCTGTATATACTTCAAATCCCACCCAATTCGCAGAGAACAAACATCGGAATCAATGTCCGAGATTCACAGCTCTCTTTTATAATAGTTGTGTTTGTGTTTATAATAGTTATCATAATAAATACGTTAGAACTTATTACGAAAAATATTTCAGAATACGATTTTTCATGAGAGTTGCAATTTTGGACGACTTCTAGTTTCCTATAGTTCTATATAATATAATACCAAGCTGACAATGTGTTCTTGAAAAAAATATAGACGAACAACTTAAAATTTGCATCAATTGATAAATAACTTGTGTATTTCAATGCTATGTGTTCAAACTAATTTATATTTGAATGAAATACATGTTTTTTCCTGGTAACAAAAAACTTCTTTGCTTGATACCGCGATTCATTATAATGCATAATATAATATTTTATGTTTTATTTCGATTGATTATGGATGCAAATTCGGAGATATTCTGGAAATATATATTCTGGAATATATTCCAAACTCCATATGTCAAAAATAACCTTTTATTGATATACATTTTTTGACATATAAAATATTTACTAGGCAAAAAACATGCCAAACAAAGTTTACAAAATTTAAAGTATGAACGAAAGATTATAAAAAAAGTTTATGTTTACAAATGTCTCAAAATTGAGAGAAATGGACTCGACATTTTGCGTCACTTTAAAATCGATAAATCTAATTGTGTAATGAATCATGATCGAAAGATAATCAACGCATATTGAAGTGATTCATATTTCGGTCACAAGAATACAGCCCAGAAGAATTTCTAGGCTCTGAGAGTTAACATAATCCTTGGTTAAGAGCAGTAAAAAATAATTATAATATGTTATCATGCCTCGAAAACGCTAAATGTATCATCAAATTCGAAATCAAAGTCTATTAGTTCCATTGAGCATGAGTTTTCAATGGATGAAGATGTACTATATTCTGTATTTGGAGAGGATGTTATTGTTTTGTTTATAATGTTCATAAGATGAAGATATCTGTTGCGGCATTGAACTTCGTTTCTGTTGTTGAAGTTTGAAGAGATCTGACGCCATTTATGATTCATATTTTCTGCCAAAAATAAAAGCAAGTTATCTTCTTCATTTGTCCACTCACTCCTGTTTATTCCTGGTACAAGGAAGCGTGTATATCTGTCTTTGCATTGGCGTGCTGTTCTTCCGTACATTTTACCGCTGATTAATTTCCAGTTGTTTGTTCCGAATGTTTCGACGAGTTTCTTCAGCTTCTCGTCTTCCTTCTTGTCGAATCTGTTGTATGCTGGCATTGGCCTGCTCTGTATTAATGATGTGAATTACATCTTTGAGAAGAATAATTAGAAAAAAATTGTGTGGGAAAATATCGACAAAATTGAGAGACACCGGCCTATTTGACATTCTCAATTTTGATACAGCATTCAAATATATTTGTGAAGATTGTGAATCGAAACCATCATTATCTCAATATATAACCTCATATACCGGGCATTCCATGCTACAACCAAATGACGCCAAACATTTTGACTCAGAGAAAAACTTTCAAAATATTTTTATAGAAAATTTTATAGAAATATGTAAAGTTAAAGATTGAATATAATAGTCAATGGGATGAGCATTTGTTAAAAAAAAGATTTAATGCAAATATGATTGGTTCATGGTAGTCATTTATTTCACCCAACCAACATTCTGTTTGCATTGATTTAGTATGAGAATTTACTGTGCTAATGGCATTTAATCATTTCGAGATTTGACATATGATCATTAATAATTTTTTTCTTTGTTTTGATTTTTCGAATAGAATCATATACAATTTGTATTGTTATTCCTTTTGGATGCATGTATTGTCAATAATGAGAATAGATTTGCTATACAAAACTTTAATTCAGCGTAATTTACCGTTTTGATTAAACATGTCTTGATGAAAATGTAATAATTGCCACATTGTTGTGATATGTTTCAAAATTATGCCCATACATTTATGAATTAATTTTTTATCAGATCGTAAATTAAACAATGAACGAATTCATTTGTGAATTTCTGATATGTATTTCATTTACATATAACAGAATACACATGTGGAAGCAAAAGTTAGGCATAGAATATATCGTAGTATTGAGAAAATATCGCAAGACAAATCTTCACAAAAATTTGAGAGAAGAAACTGGCCGACAAAATAAATATTTTATTGTCAGTTGTATTTGTTATGTATGCATACGTGTTTGTTGGTATTGTTGATGACAAATCGTGAAAAATTTTTCATTGTTTCCATAGGATTGAGGCTCATTGAAAATCTAGT
>MRSU01007782.1:0-18426 GCA_008369845.1 Trichomonas gallinae
TTTGTAAGTGTTGGAAGATCGTAAGCTGGGATGTTGAGCTTCTGAGCCTCTTCGCAGTGGACCTTGTTACCGAGGACACCAATGCGAACGTTTGGACGGATAACGTGTGGGAGCTTGATGGAGCCGACGAAACGCTTATCCTTGGAAATGTTGTAGCCCTTGAGCTTGAGCTGGATATCGATTGTCTCGAGGAAGTTGCGCTTCTTTGTCTTGGCGCCCTCGAGGACATCCTTGATAGCCTTCTGGAGTGTTTCCTGGTGAAGATGAGTCATCTTGCGAAAAGGCCATGCAAACCGTTTTTATCGTCGACACATTTTTTAGAGACACCTCGAATATTTGACACGTAAATATTTTTATTTGTCATTTTTTCGTTTTCAAAACTCTATTTTCAAGTCATTCATGTTGTGAAATCATTCATTGTAATAAGTTTTTTTGTATTAATTATTTGATATTTTATATTTTAATACTAGTATGTTTAAATTATTACGCAACTTGACACCTTTTGGCTTTGATATTTGCACCAAGTTCGACCAATTTTGTGATAGCTCCAGTATTATTATGACGTGATGCTTTGAATAATGGAGTTTCGTCATTTTTGTTTTTTGCTTCGATATTTGCACCAAGTTCGGCCAATTTTGTGATGGCCTCAACATTATTCAAAAATACAGCATCGTATAATGGAGTTTCGCCATCTTCGCATTTTGCTTCAATGTTTGCACCGAAGTTCAATGTCATCAATAAGTTCTTGATTTTGGATACATGTTCCATAAAATAAAAATATGTCGAAATTCCTGCGTTTTGACATCAAGTATAAAAATAAACGAATATCAAAGAATTTTGCTACAACTTGAACTTCAATACCAATTCTATACAACTGCGAGAATGAAATTGCCATATCGAAGTTATGCGTTTTAATGATATGCAACATTGTGCTTTTATCGGTTTGAATTCTTGAAGACATTCGTCGATAATTGATCTACTTCTGCCAACAATGCTGTAATCAAGGCATTCTTTGGTGATTTCGATGCCATTGCTTCTTAAAAATTTGAAACACTCAACTGAGCCACAGAAGCAGCAGTGTTTGATGAGAGAATTTCCAAATAATTCTTAATTCATGTCAAAAAATGGTTTTGAGAAAATAATTTCCTTCAGAGATTTGATATTGTCATGGATAATGCAATGCATGATTGGGTCTGACTCAAAATAGTTTAATACTTCGTCAAAACTTTTATTTTTGCAACTTTTGTAGTGGTATCTCCATTTTATGCTGGTATTATATTTCTTTGAAAATAAAACTTCAATAATATAAATTTCCAATTTGTTAAGTTTTGGCTTTGCATTGCTGATAAGTCTGCCCAAAATTGTACCAATATTCACGAATACAACTGATACTAGTATACTATACTATATTATTTGCCAATTAATTTTGTGTGTCTGAATTTCGTCGATATGAGAAGAAGTTAGAGAATCGAGATCTTTTGACTTAATATTGACAATGGAATCAATTACATCTTGAAGATATCCGAACTTGCCCATCATACGCTCATATAATTTTGTAGACATATGTGAAAATGAAATACGACTATTTTTGTTTTAAATTACTTATATGCTCAGGAATGTATTAGTCGTATTTGGGGAGTGTTTTCTCTCTTAAGTTCTGAATTGGGACGTTTTAACTTTAAATTTGTGCTGTTAATGGTCCTGTCTTAGGTAATGGCTGCACATGTAGAAACAGAGATGTTTGAATTTGCAGTTTGAAGTTTGAGGGAAATCAGCTTTGAATAATTAAGTATACTTCAGAAGAGGTTCCAATGCCAAATAGTTTTTCCCTCCTGTAAATACGTATTCTTTAAAATTAATATAAACCCTAAAGTATGACGGTCTAGTTTTAACGTTTCTAGATCATTCATTCGAGGCATGAATATGATATTTGTACTTTGCAATTCATCAACACAACTAAATTATCAATGATCTAAAAAATATTGAATATAATTGATAAATTCAATTAATCTTCGTTCCATATAATTTATATTGATTAGAATTACTATAGAATGAAGATGAATTGAAATATCGAAATCAATTTGGTTCTTTTCGTTTTCTATTGTTTCCAGATGGTAAAAATAATGTATCTGGACTTATTGATGTGAAAAATGTTTCAATATTCTTAACAGCTCTTTCATTAATCTTTTTTCCATTTGATGTTGTGATTGTATCTAAGTTTTCAAATAATTCTGCTCTATTTCTAGTAGATAAAGCTATAGCATTAGAGTATGTAGAATCAATGCCTGGAATTTGCGATAAAACTTCCTTCCATAAATCTCCATAAACCCTAACTGAGTAACCTTCACCAATGATACTATTTTCTACTAGAACTGCTCTAAATGATTGTAATACGTCTTCTGGAGCATTTGGTAATAATAAAATGTTGAAATATGAGGCATAAGTCTTTAAAGCTACATCATCATATTTGCTTGTGTGTATAATTGAGTGCTCTTCGACATTTGTTAAGAATTCATCATCAAGATTTTCAGGCTCATAATATATCATTGGCTTCACTGCCTTTTTCTGATATGTTATAGTTATTGTATGCTCTGGAACATAATCTGATACTTCCATTGCAGATGATCTAATTGCTTTAATATTATCTTTTATTGCATTAACAATTTCAACAGGAATACTGGAATGAATCGCAACAATAAGTCTGTTTCTATCTATTGCAGATGTTTTGGTCTTTGGTAAAGAATTTTGTGGATGAGATGATCTCATCCAATATGAAAAATGACTTATTAACTTTTTCATTTCATAATTCTACACTATTTAGAGCGGTTATGAATTAGAAAAACATGTACTTAATAATAAGGTTAATAAATATTCTGCGAAAAACTTGAACTTTAATTCTATGAATTCGTGCCATGAGAAATTAATAAAAATTCTGCAGTTATATTCATATCCTATGGAAAAATCACAAAAACTTTTAAATCCAAAAAGTTTGATTTATATATTTGTATCAGAATTTTGTGGTAGCTCAATGACTTAAAACAATATATATCTAGGAATCTTTCTTCTATGTTTCCTGTTCTTGCTTTTAATTTAGATCAAAACCAATTGTTTACATCTTCCTTCCGATGATTTTAAATAAATCTCATCTATTTACATATATTACTCATTCATACTAATAGCAAACACAAGTGTAAAAGTATTATTGACTTAAAAATGGTTTTTATGCTGATAAAATCAAAAATATTATAAACTGTAATAATCAACAAAAATCTTATAATGAAAAGTTACCATTTTCTATAAGTGTTTTGTTATTGATATTAAAATCATTTCATTCACAATTTTGATGCATGTCAAAAATTTAAAATTAAAATAATGCTTTCACACAATGTTAAAACCAACAACAAGTTCCAAGATATGGCTGATGACATGGAGCTAAATGATCTTGATTCCGACGAATCCATTGCTGACATCAGTGAAGAATATTTGTCAACAAATAAGAAACAAAAAGTCGAAAAACTTGCTTGTCATCCCGATGAATCTATTCCACCAGTTGTAATGAGAGCTGCTGGACAAATATACCATCTTGATTGCTTAAGGTGCTCAAAATGCAATTCAAATCTCGTTCCACCTAGCGCATTCCTCATATCCACAGAGCCACTACAACTTTTATGCCATAATTGTGTTGAACAAATACAGAACAATGTCATTCTATGCAAAGTTTGCCATAAAATTATCAAAGAATCAGCTCCTTCGGTAGCATTAGCTGAAGAGTATTCTGTTCACGTTGAATGCCTTCATTGCTCCATGTGCTCAAGAAGATATACACAAAACAAACAATTAAAATTTGGAGTCATGGAAACAGAAAGTTCTAGACACTGCCTTTGCAATGACTGCATTGGAATTGTATCTGGAGGAAGAATCACAAATGATGAAATCTCTGGAAGAATTCCTTTCGAGATTTGTCAAAGTAAACGTATCAAATGCAGTTCTTGCAACGAGATCATAACAAATGGATTCTTTTTTGTTGCAGAAGGCGAGATTTCATGTTATAACTGTCACTTGAATCATTATTTAAAATAAAAAAGATAATTGTTTCTATTATTAAACACATAATACACAAAACCTATGATTCTGTCATTAAAATCTTTACAAATCAAATATATACAATTCAAAATCCAAAATTTCAAACTAACTGGTTATAGGAAAAGAGAAAATAATTATTTTCAGAATTTTATCACGTGTGATTATTTGAAAATTAAATTTTGGAAATTATTTAAAACATTTTGAAAATTAAATATTTTAGTTTCCATAATGGCTAATTTTAAAATAACAAATCGGATGTTGTAGCCAATCCATAAATAACACACGTAAACATACATTCGAATACTTGAGCTTCAGCAACTCTTCTTTATAGCGTTTTGGAAGCTGAAATGCTTGTTTTGTTATAGAAAGACAATTTTCAGAATTAGAAAACACTGTGTGAAGCGCTCTCAAAAGTTTTTCGATGCATAACTTACTATAAAATAAAACAGAATGGCTCCTGTTGGATGAGTTGCTTGCCTTCAGTGGACACCTAATCATTTAAAATAACCTTAAAAATAGCTGGGCCATCTAAGGTCAACCAGTTTATATTGAACAAAAATGGAAGTGAACATCGTCACTTTTTATTACAAAGTTTTACGTGTCAAATTTGTCATGTAATGTCAATTTTATTATGAAAAGTGACAAGAAAATTTTGATCGAAGAACAAAAAACATGGATGAAAATGTAAGTCGCATTCTTCACGCAAGAGATTTTTATGAAGTTTTAGGTGTACAAAGGGATTGTGACCAGGAAACATTAAAGAGGAGCTATAGAAGAGTCGCCGCTTCTGTTCATCCAGATAGATGCAAAGATGAACGTGCAACTGAGGCCTTTCAGAAGGTTTCAAACGCATACCAAGTACTGTCAGATGAAGAAAAAAGACGCCACTATGATATGTATGGAGAAGAAAGGCCACAAAGAGCCGAGCCACAATTTCAGCGTGGTCACGTTTATGTCAATGAAATTGATCCAGATTTACTCAGAAACTTGTTTGGATTCCATCATTTCGTCTTTGAAGATGAATTTCCATTTGGCGGGGCACAATTCCGTTTCCGCCAACAAAGACCTCCTCAGCCTCAAATGCGCGTTTCTGCTTTGATTCTCATAATATTGATGGCTATAATTCTTTGGATTATGACTAGCTTTTTGAATAATTACAGCTCGAACAGTTTAGACCAATATATCGAACAAAATATCCTATTCGAAGATATGGAAAGAGATAACAGAGTTCAATATTACAAGACACAGACGCTTTATTCGAAAGTTCCATTTTATATTCCGATGTCTGTTCTGAATTCTATTTATAATCGGATAGGTATCTATCGGTCAGGTGAGATTCGAACACATATCCAAAATATCGCTGATTTGCAATATATTGATTATATGAAACAAAAATGTAAGTTCGAACAGTCTACAGGCGACATTGCTCAATCGTCCTGCAAAGAAGCAGCACGATTAGAAAAGCTTAGACCAAAGAGACCAGTTTTTGGTTTGTAATTTGTATTTATTTAACAAAACATTGTAATAGAGTTTGTACTCAAAATTGTTGACTAAATTATCGCTTAATATATAGTATTATATTATCATATTTTAAAAAGTTTTATATTTTGTTTTAAAAATCTCTTAATCAACATTGTTTTACGTCTACATGAATATATTGCACTGTATAATGGAAATATATATTTTTAAAAACAAACAATTAAATTTACAAATTATTATTACACTAATAAATATCGTAGCCGGGAGCTTGATCATATGGGTTCGTTTTATTCTTATTTTGCTCTTGAATATCTGTCGCGCTGTAGATAATTGTCGAATCTGTATAAACATTATCTTTTTGCACATCGTTCTTTATATTCTTCTTAGGTTTAGACAAATCTTCGTAGTCCTTATTATCTTGAATAAGAGGAGATGTGATATTGATTCGATATTCCATTCTTCGACTACAAGTAGTGCCGAATATTACAATAATGCCTGTTATTACTATAATTGCAGCTGTTGGAAATGCAGTTAAAGTGTAAGAAAATTTTTGGAAATATGCTTTAAATTTGATTTTGCAATCATTACTACTATTTGTACCGAAGCCATCGCAGCTATAAAATCGCTCAATTTGATCAATAGATTTATCATCAAATCTATTCCATATTTTTTGGATGATTTTTAGTGTTAACGATTCTTGGATAACGAAAACTGTTGCTATTATATGGAAAATAATGAACAATGTATATATTATCGCTAAGAAATGAAGTGGGCATTTCGTCTGTGATCGGGAGAATGGTATTGAAAGCAATAAAACTAAACTAAGAACAATAGCTGTAATTAGAAAACATTTGTTTAATTGACCTAACGAGCTTCCTACTTTCGAACTTCCATAATATTGAACAATTGCACTAATTTCAATCTTGAAATACGCAAATAATGCGACAAAAGAACCAATACCAATGATGCTGCAAAGTAAAAGATAAGGCCATCGACATTTGTAAGGAAACAACATTTTTTTTGTGAATTTAAATTTTTGACATGTAAAAAGTTTGAAAATCATACTCTTTTTAATAATATTATTGTAATACATTAATTAATCATTTCCAACGAAGTCAAATGACATATAAAGCGCATACCATAAATTCTCAAATAACACCGGAAACCTTTGATGCAGGAGCGATATCGCATATATATATTTCACATGATAGGGATGTGCGAATTGGCCGCACAAGGATGATTTTGAATTCGCAATCATGTAAAATATGAAGTTAGGATGTTAATTTTACATGACAGATAGTCATAAATATAAGAATTTTGTATAATTTACATGTCAGAATAAATCTCTTTTTGTCAAAAAATTTACGGTGCTCGATTTTTACAAAAAAAGTCGCCTTTTCTAGATGTTTTGACCGCAAATATATTAGTGAAAAGTAAAATAATAATGTTAATTAATCAACTCAAAGTGCATAGAGTTATTATAATATAAACAATTGTTTACATATAAATATTATATAAATTTCTCGAATATCGTATTTTCATGTTTTATATATACCAAACGCATATATAGCACTATTGTGATAATATATCTGATTTGAGTGGTAATAAAATATATTATAGATTAAAAAAATACAAACAATTTATAAACAATGTATCCTTATATGATTAATACAGCTGAGAAAAAGGGCAACATATTGGTGTGCTTCATTGCCATATATTTCAGTGAATAAATGTCGATTAGTGATGAACGAGATCATAAATTTTTCGAAATTAAATAGATTGTATGCCTTTGACTCGATGATAACATACGATAGGAGATCAATATTCTTTGTATCTAACAATTGAAAAACTTGTAAAATTATTTTCAGGATTATTCGAACATTATTTGTGAGACTAAGAGCAGAAATAGCGTCAATGCATTTTTGAATAAGTGCACCGTTATGTGATCGCTTATCTATTTGTTGTTGAAAATTAAATTTCGAAATCATGTTTTCATAGTTATAATCAATTTTTGTAAGCAGTGATTCGTTGTACTTGTAGCATAGAATATAATACCATACCAATAATCCAATTTTCTTTAATTGAATTTTATATTCCTGAATATCATAAATAGAGCAATAATTTTCAATGTATTCGGACAACTGAGGAAAATTAGACGGATTATTAGCAAGCTTCTTGTCAAATATTGCAATTCTAATTTCTCTTGCAAAAATATTTTCAAGAAGAAAGTTTTTGTACGAAGAAAGACAAGAACTTAGTTCTTCGCATCGTTCATTGAGATGATCAAGTGTGCTATTGAAGAGCTTAACGATGTGTTGATAATTCGCTCGATTATTTTCAGCAATGCTTGCAATTTTGCTGAAAGAGATTTCACTTTGATTCATATGATATATTAGTTCAGGAACTTGGTGTGCCAAAAGATTAATCATGATATTTGTTGGATTTATTGATTTCGAGAGATGAATATCATTTATATTTAGAGTAGCCATGAAAGTATCAATTGTTTCAGTGTTCTTAAGAGGAACAATAGAATTAGATAATTCATTAGCAAGTTTTGTCATTTGATAAATATTAACTTTGATGAAAACATCTTTTGACAGATTAGTTAAAAGATTGTGGCTTTTATATGTTTTTAGGAATGTTTTCAGCGTGTCATCGCATTTTTCAATGAAAGAAGAATATCTTTTCACGATTTGATTGACTAAAAATAGATCATAAAACGAAAAATATGTATGCATAGGGAAATGAAGCAGGCCGCTGTTAAAGTCTGTGATGTCTTCAACATCTGTTATATTTGATAATTTTGCAATGATGGAATTCATTACCTTATTGGTATGGTTGGTCTGTTTTGCATTGTACTGTTTCTGGAAGTACTCTATTAAGTCTTTTTTGACTTGTATTGAAAATTCACTCTCATTTATTGAAGGAAACAATAAAGATTGGTTAACCAAGTTATCGAATATGAAATAAAACATGATTATGTTATTCTTATCAAGTTCTAATATACTAGATATGAACATTCTTATTTCTCTGCCGATTAATGGAATGCAATACCATAATCGTGAAAGAAAATTATTTGCAAGCGTTTCAATGAAACTCTCATATTGTGCGCATTTGATGCCTAAGCGTGATTGATCATAAACATTTGATTTTTCGAATAATTCTTTTGCAAGCGGAATAAACGAATATTCGAATATATCATTCATTATTTTCGATGTACCAAATGTCAGGAAGAATGAGAGGATGATTTTTGATATGAATTCTGAGTTAAAAGTGAAAAAATACCCGCGAAGATAAATATGTATTTGAAAAATGCTGTAAACGAATCGGATGAAGTTATTCTGCGATTCTTCGATAATGAAGTACTTGAAAATAGACGGCACAGTGCACAAAGCGAAATAATTTCTTTCTTCTTCTGAGAAGAATTGCAGATCGGAAAGAGAAGCGTAGACAATCTGTGCGAATTCATCTATGTGGGATACAGAGAAATAGCCAATGAGGTCATCCAGATTTGATGATATTGTATCTTTTTTGATATCAATTTTTTTTAATATGAATTTAATGTCTGAAATTTGATAATAATTGACATCCTGCATTAGCATGTAGTTGTAATCCGCTAGATTTCTCATGTTCTGAATGAATTCTGTTAATTTCGAATTTATTTTGTTCTGAAAACTTGCTTTTATTTTGTCATATAGATTTCCTATCGAGTTTTCTTGGTTATACTTAGTCAATGATTCATCAATTGTGTCTTTTTCAGCAGTTGATGAATCATCATTCTTGCTTTCCATCGAAACAAATGATTTATGAAGCTGAAATGATTCCGTTCATTATAGAAGAGTATATATATGAACCAATTTTGATCATAACAAATATTTTTTTTATCGTTATGTCATGTAAATATTCTTATTTTTATAATATGTCATAATGACAAAAATACAATTTACATGACAAGATTTTACAAAATATCAAAGTTATATTAAACATTTCAACACTGCAGTAGTTTGAGTTTAGGGTGCCTATTATAGTTTTTTCTTATGCATGGAAAGACTGTATTACCTTCAAAAATCCAAAATCAAATCCTCAAAATCGGTTGATGATATATATCCAAGTTAGAATTGATTATATAATAAAAAAAGTAATACTATATTTGTCTTTCTTATGTTATTGTTCGCAACCTAAATTGATATTAAGTCATCAAGAAATTGGATTAGGATTAATATGTATAGAGCATATTTCACTCAATAATATAAAAATTTATTCAAACAATTTAAAACATAGAAAGATATTTGTTCTTTGTAATATAATTAGATAGGTTGTCGAACTCTTCCCATTCATGATCTGTTGAGTTGCAGCAATGTTCTTGTGATGAATGATGCAGTTCGGCATTTGGGAATGAACAGCCGCATAACTCACAATAGTCACCATTTTGAGGTCCTCTAATGTAGTCACCTTCATCTCTAGGCTTAAGATGAGATTGAATTTTTTTCATTGTCGGCTCTAGGTCCGATGGAATCTGTTCAAATGGAGTGATTGTGTATCCTTTAGGGATATATCCGAAATGCAACTGTGGTTTGTGGTTATCTTTTTGGAATATTGGACGATATCTTGAGAATAAGTCTGCAACAATAATAAGATCATCGTTTGATGGTTGTTTATCAGCTTCTGGATCTCTAAAAACCCAAGGAATCTGTTTTAATAATATGACTTTTGGTAATTCGTGCTGAATATTGGCATTTTTCAATAGCATTGAGCCTCTTGATGTACTTGGATTTGGAATATTGAATTTAACAGGTTTTGGTGATATAATAAATTCCGCAAGTAAAAAATCTAGTGTAACTTTAGCTCCAGCTGATGTTAATGCATTTTGTATCCTTTCAATAAGAAATGCATCCGTCAAATTAATGTATACAGACTTATCTCGAAAAAATGATTTTTGAATTAGATTATCTGCCCTGTCTTTTTGGTATTTATCGACTTCAATCTTAGCACTGAACTTCACTGTCTTGTTTTTTGGAATTATTTCATCAGTGAGTCCAAGAATGCTCCCAATAGACATCGAACTTATAAATTTTTTGTTTCGTTGTTTTTCTTGCATCACAGAATTTTCCTCTCATGAGCAGCATATTTTTATAATTATTTTCAAGTTTGGAAGCTGTTCTAAAGTAAATTCACTCATTAATTAAGATTGTCGCCTCTACTCATTGAGAATGGTAACAAAAGGCTATAAAAATCAGATTACATAGTTGATGCCTACGAAAAATGTAATCTTTTATCCAAATTACATGACAAATTTGACATGTAAAATGTACTAAAAGCGACAATATCAATTTTGTTCAATATTTGATTTTTTTGATAGCAATTCCAGGATCTGTGAATAGAGTTTTGACAATTTCTCGATGATTATTTGCTTCTGTGACGTTTAGGCATATCTTTATGCAATAGATTAAATTTTGGTAAATTTTAAATTCGAACAGAGTTATTCAATTTTTTTTTAAATCAAATTTTAATGAATGGATTACAAAATTACTGAGAATGATAGTCATGATTGTTCTCGATCAGTCAGAGCCAGTTCTAATGAAGAAGAAGACAACGTTTATCAAGAATTTGATAGATTATTAACTTTATCCATTGAAAGCATAGGCGCAGATAATCATATAGATAATTTATCCAATTTAAAAAGATTTTGTAAAAATGTTTTAACGAAGGATCATGATAATTTTGATTTTTGTGATCTAATTCCCAAAATGATGAATCAAATAGAAACATCAGAACCAATTATTGCTGTTATTTGGATTAAGATCATTTTAGTCTTTGATACACATTTCCATTCAAAAATAGTAATATATTTATCTGATTTTTTTATTGAATTCCCATTGAAACTGTTTTCATCACAGTCAATTTCACAAGAATATATACCCACCATCATCAAAATGTTCATAAAAGGACTTAAAAATCCAAATCATAAAATTAACCAAAATTTTAATTTCAATTGGATTCCTTTCAACGAAGAAGAATATACGATAGAATATTTACTGATGTATGTTAAATTAGTTAAAGCTCTGGCAAGCGATAGATATCCGATAGATAATGATATAAATGAAATCATGAAAAATGTCATTGAAATTCATCAAGTATTTGAAAATGATGGAAATGATAATGAAGAATACATTGAGTGTTCCAATGATTTGATAGAAATATTTAGACTTTTGGTTAAAATTGATCCCAAATTCATTGAAAATGAAACATTAATTTCAACAACAACGAAAATCTGGAATAATGCATTTGGAGTTGTAGATATGTCGTTTATTGTTCACAATATTTTGTTTCTCATCTGCGAAATATTACAAAGTACAAATAATATTTCAATTGTTTTGAATATTGTCACAACAGATGAGTTGGTTGATTTATATCTAGATAATATTGATCATACAATCAAGAAAAGCATCCTTTTGATATTCATTTTCTTAGTGAGAATTGATTATGAAATAATTCATGATAATGGATTACAAAGGTTTACTAGGTATGTTTATCAGTTCGTTACTCGTGAAGAATCAATGGAATTTAAGAGATTGATTTTAACTTTACTCTCTGAAATTTTGAATTATTGGAAGAATTTTCCTGATTTTTCTCACGAAATAATGTTTTCTGAAGGAATGGGTTATAATAAACTTATAGAGTACTTGCCAGACATCATAGAGATGGAGGACTATGTCTTCACATCACTCGGCTTAAAGATGGCAATGATAACAATTCAGAACTGTCCAGATATGATAGAATATTTCAGAGAAATATTTAATGAAATATTCGAAGATGATATTGAAGAGCTTGACCCTCTTCGATTATTACTTTATCCGGATGAAGGAAATTGATTTTCCTATAAGAAAATATTTTGATATCAAAAATATCTGATCATTTATATTAGTAATGTATATCTTTTCATAAGCTTATAATAAAAATATATTAGATTTGTTATATTAACGATTTGATGATAAAAAATATTGTCTGATTTGGCGATTTCAAAGATATATGTATTTACCTAAAAATAAAAGTCAAGACGTTTATTGCTGCTCTGAGCGCTGAATTTCGCGAATAATCTGAACAAGGTATGGTGTCTTGTCGTATGTACAGAAGTGAGATTCTTTACCAAGCTGACGACGGTTAAAGTTTTCGAGTAATTCTGGCTGCTGGGATTCGAATTTGAGGCAGTTAGCGGCGAAATTAAATCCTGATTGCTTTAAGAAATCATAAATAAGTTGAAGTTCGAATGCTTTATCTTTTGGAACACCTGTGAATTGCTTGAGTGGTGTTTCTTCTGGGTTAAGAACGTTTCTGCAGGCAACTGTTGCCATATCTTGGGCATTTTTGAGAACTTCGTCTTTAACACCCTTCTGCTCACCACAGTCGCACAACTGGGCATAAATTTCTGTCTGGCAGTCCTGAGCAATTTTCTCTAAGGAACTCATATTTTTAACAAAAATAACCGTTTTCTAAACGCTCCCAGTTGTAAGGAGTACGATAGGATTGGAGTAAGACCCTTTATATTTTTCATTTTGATATTTGATTTAAACATGATTTTTCGCTTTTGATTCCTGAATTTTTGAAATTAATATTGAATTTGACACATAAATAATATTATGTCATGTAAAATGGGCGAAATTCAATATTGATGAATTTGCTTAGCATTCAATCAGTCTGCTCTTTATATATTTGGTAGCAATCGAATAAATGAGCCCATCTTTATCAATGAGAGCTGCAGTCCTAAATTATATTGATGTTATGAAAATCAATGAAAAAAAAAAATATTTGTCATGTAAATTTTCTCTACAACGAAATATTGTCACGTAAAATAATTGATGTCAAAATTAGTTTTTTCATATATACGATTGGATTTAAACTGAAAATTTAAGCGCTTTTATTAACTTATCATTTATAAGAATGAATAGTGCAGAGAATCTTTAATAAAAAGATAATCCAAAAATTGACATGTAAATTCTATTTTGACATGTAATTTTGATATCATGTCATGTAAATTAAATAACTAAACTAATGTATCTGTTTTTTTTTCTTTTTCTTAGAATTCCATTAACAAAAACAGATTACATTGATACTAGTGAAAAGCAAAAGGTATCTAAACACGATTTAGCGTGGTATTACATTCATTACCCGGAAAGATTCACGTTAAATAATCTAATCAATCAATTCGACATTTCTAGGGATACAATACTCGTCGTGTCGAAGAATATCATCTCCGCTGAGCTAACACATCAACTCGCACAAAGACTATCAACATATCGTGACTTTTGGGTCCGAAAAATTCCATCTCGACATAAAATCGAAAAATCACCAACAGGATATTACTCAGTACTGTGCCCTAGCACGTGTAAATTGCCAGGAAATGTAATAACGCGGACAGATTTTTATGCTGTTATTAAGTATTCAGACGATCCAGCGAAATTAGCAAAGACAACATGCGCGAGAATGTTCCTACCATACACAAATAGGCTTGATTTGCGTGCAAGATTTCACGCTGGTTTGATGTCCAGTTATTCAGATATATATGGATCAGAATGGAACCAAACTTTTGAGTCAATTAGAATCCTTAAGAACCATAATATCACTGGATTCGAGCAATGCTTGACAATCATTGATTCTGGTATTGATGAAAAGAATCCATGGCTAACGAAGCCAAATATGGAAACAGATTCGAAAATATATACAACACTCAATATTGCAGACAATGAAGATGATTATGAAGGCCATGGAACATTTGTTGCTGGAATTGCAGCTGGAAAAGCTCATTGCTCCGCTTTTGCAGCATCATTCAATGGTGTTGCTGAAGATGCTCGTATATATGTAGTTGATATTAAAGAAAAAGGAACGGGCAAATTAAAATGGCCAGAAAATTTCTTAGATACATTCGAACCAGCTGAAAATCTAAAATGTCCAATTATTCTTAACGCATGGACCTTAGATGATCCATTACTCACAACAGCAATGGATATTGTCGCATACAAAAATCCACGTTTATTATTAGTTTTTCCAGCTATGCGTGATAAAGACGGCGGAATAGTTGCACCAGGTGGAGCAAAGAATATTTTATCTGTTGGTGGACTCATTGGGCATCCAGTTCCACAATCTTTTATCAAAACAGATCAACCTGTCACAGTTTTGAATTTGAAGACAAATGAGCAATATATAGGCTATACAGATCCATCAGGAATTCCTCTACTTAACACAACATACAGCAGAGACCCACTTCAACTTCAATCTTCAATAGGATATAAAGCTACGA
Source organism: Trichomonas gallinae (assembly GCA_008369845.1). NCBI lineage: Eukaryota > Parabasalia > Trichomonadida > Trichomonadidae > Trichomonas > Trichomonas gallinae. Next base: position 14,858 of record MRSU01007782.1, read on the forward strand.
ACATACACATATTAAATGATACAGCAACAAAGTTGACAGTTGCTGTTGGTGGACTTATTTTCCATGATGAACCAGTAAAAACAAAATTCAAATTTCCAGTTGTAAGACTTTCACCGAGCAAAAGGAAAGAATTTAAAGAAGGAGATTTTGTTAGAATCATTCCTTCTCCTTTGGGTGATGAATCTGAAACAGGTTTCGGAATTCCAGATAATTCTTCAGGAATCTTCAACAAATTCTATCCTTACTACGCTAAACCAGAACTCTCGGCTCCATCTGGTCCGATGCTCGGTCCAAAAGCTGGAAGCACCGCGTGCAGTATTGACGGATTAACAATTAAAGAAGGACCATCAGTTGCATCGGCTTTAATTGCAGGTGCAGCAGTCCTGACCCGCCAAATCCTACAGACAGAGTTTCTTAAAGGAATGAGATATATTTATAGCTCCGCAATTCGAGCGACATTAATTGCATCAGCCGACGCAATACATTCACCAAACAAGACAGGACCGGCTGATGGAGCTGGTTTCGGATTCCCGCAGCTGGAAAAGCTCCTACCTATCAAAGGAAATGAAAAAAGTTTGCACATTCTTCATAACTTATCAATAGAAAGTGACCAGCGTCTTGATTTTTGCTTCAAAGCCGATCGCGAAGGCTTGGTGAAAGTTGCGCTAGTATGGCACGATTATCCACGCGATCCTCGCTCAAAAGAATTACTAACAATGCCGCTTCACCTCAATGTTGCCACGGATGAATATCCGCACATGTATTATCTAGGCAACAACGAGCAAGATGACCAGCCTACACTCGACAGCTACAACACAGCGCAAAGAGTTATAATCAAAGCGAAGAAAGGAATGAAGATGCGTTTGACTGTTGTTTCAGGTACATTTTCTGTCAATACGCCATGTCAGTTTTCTCTTGCTTTTGTCGGCAACATCAGCTGGGCTGAGAACCAGAAGTGTGATGGATATTTTGTTCCTGGTAACTGTCCTAGAGAGTGCAGAGGAAGAGGCTCGTTGTGCAGGCAGAACAAACTTTGTCAGTGTTCTAATGATAGAGGAGGTGACTTTTGCGAGTTTAGAGCAGATAAACTCGATAAAGATAAGACCGTGACAATCCAATTATCTAAAAGATTTGAGTGGTCTATATTCAAGTTCGTACCTGATACATGGAAGGCTGGCATGACTGTCCAGCTAAGCATCAATGGCTTGGACCCGAATAAAGTTGGATTCATGATGAATACAGGAAAAGCGCCAACTTTCGAGAATCATGTCTGCGCTGATGACTACTGTCCGTGGGCTAAATTCGACGGAAACTCGTGGATATTTAAATATGAAGACTGGGAGTTCATCACCAAACACTCAGGTTTCTTCTTCGGTTTCTATCTGAAGACAAAAATTCCGCATTCATTCAATATTGTTATCAAATTACTTGGTGAAACTATAGAATGATTTTTAATAGAAAATTAGTGATGTTTTTTAGTAGAATAAAATTTTTGTTCATTGAATATCATAGTTTACTTGAAACAAAGCAAAATTATATTGAATTTAAATTTCAAAGATAAACAAACATATTTTAGACTTGTATGGATATGTAAATGTTAAATATATGGACAAGGATATTAGTTTAGGTTCAAAAAGCAATTTTAAAATAAACATCTCAAATTTCTTAATTGTATATTCTTTTTCATCTTTTCATTGATAATCAAGGCTACTATGCTTAAATCTTCACTATCATTCCTCGTGATAATAAAAATATAAAAAATTCAAGATTTGTTTTGATTTTGATTTGGCATTATATCTATTTGTTGTTGGGACTGTTTATCGAGCATCACCATATCTGCTTTAGAATGTTAATATTTTGAACAGCATATTTTTGTAATAATACTATTTGCACAACTAAAGAGAATACGAGAATCTTATCCCAATGATAAGGAAGCCAGCAATTACAATACAATGAAATATTATAATTAATATTTGAATTTTATAGGAATTTTATATGAAACACAGTAATATCATGTCACTAATAGATATATATTGATAAATGTTATAACAGATATCATCAACATAGTTTGAATTCATGAGTTTTTGAAGTCTGAGATATTAATTAGGGTCTGTAATTTTATTGATGGGGTGAATAAAAAACTGACAAAAATGAAAAATAAGGCGAATGATGATTCAGATGATTTAGATATGCTTCTTCAGGCTGTTGAGCTGCCAAGTGAAAATGAAGTCAAGCCACAACCGCAGCAAAGCAAAGCGCGTCCAAAAAAACGAGGTGCAAAAACGCCAATTCCAAAAATGAGTGCTTTTGATGCGTTTGATGACTCAGATAGCAGTATTGTGAAGAATACAAAAGAAAATTCACCGAAAAAGTCAATAGAATCGAAAATCGAATCAAACGTTATTTCTTATCTCGACAGTTCGTTGCATGATTTATCTAATTCATTCATTGATGAGTTCAATTATATCATTGAAAACTGTTTCTCGTTTGAATATTTTACTAATAAGTTTATTTCAGATTTTAATAACAATATCACCTCAATTATACATGAAGAGTTCCAAACGCAAGTAATACCAGACATAGTTTTACAGAATTCGATAAATTCACAAATAAATGATCAGTTTGAGTATCTATCTAGGTTAATTCGACCAAGAGAAAAAAATGTAAGCAATCCACCTCCATTTTACTCAAGTGATATTGATGATGCCAATGATAAGGTTACAGATGAGCTGATATCAATACATGATCAGCTATCTTTATCGTTAAATAATTTTGCAAGTTCAAATATTTCGCTAGAAAACAATTTCAATGAATCATTACGGAAATTACGTATGCAAGAAATCTTTTTGACCGAGTATGGGCGTCAACTTGATGCTCAAAACAGCGATATTGATAAAAAGATTCGACAGCTTGAAGAAAGACAGTCAATATATAGACAAAAGCACATGAGAGATCTAGATAGTGATATTGCATTCTTCAGTCAGAACAAAAATTCAAATATTCGCGATTTAATAATTAGTTTACGCTCAAGCACCGATACTAAAACAGAAAACAAGCTGAGTGATATACTTTACGATATATCTAAAAACACTCAAGATATATCAATGACTGTCGATCAAACTTTGTACCGAACTGATAGTTTGTGCAGGACTGTTTCTAAGTTTAGACGAATGCAGTGGGACCAGCTGCAAATCATGGATGATGCTGCAAGAGAAGCTGAAACTTCACAACTCACTGGTTCAATGATTGGCTCCGAAATCAATGAACAGAGCAATATTGTATCTAAAGTTCGCGCGCGCCTCAAAAGTATCCAAATGAATCGAGCTCAAGACCAGTTTGAGATGTAAATTTTGAATAAATGTTGTTTGTTTTTTATTATTTAAATAATTAATAATTTGAAATCATTAACTTTCTCATTATGGGATGCCTAATATAAGTATTTGATGCGAAATATTGTATTCATCATAGATATGCAGTATATGATTTAGTTGCAGCATTAATTAATGGAGTATAGCTGTTTTGATTTTGCATGAATTCTGATGGAAGAAGTATATCAAATGTGGAAGCGA